>JAAEAF010002759.1:0-133711 GCA_011037195.1 Triatoma infestans | reverse complement strand
GGATGGGTCCAAAATGACCTGCGGAACGGAGCCGGGATATATGGAGTTAAGCCGGAGGTACGCATTGCGAGACCCCTCGGCGGTTACTCCACAGCTTTCCAGGCTAAAGTCTATGCAATAAAGATCTGTGCTGAGGAGAACCTGCGTATGGACTCTAGGAATAGAGAGATATTCATCTTCTCGGACAGCCAGGCTGCGCTGAATGCACTTCGGGCATTCAGAATCACCTCCCCCCTGAACAGGGTGTATAGAGACTTCTTGGAGGCATTATCCCGGCACAACAAAAATCGGTTAGTATGGGTGCCGGGGCATAAGGGGATTAAGGTAACGAAATAGCCGACCAACTGGCCAGGAGGGAGCGAATACTCCCTTCTGTTGGCCGGAACCTGCTCTAGGGGTAGCCAAAAGTATGGCGAGGGCGTCTCTGAGAGAATGGACTCGGAGGGAGCATAACCGTCACTGGAGGCTAATTACTGGGGCAAACCACAGAAAAATGGTTATGCCAGAGTTGTAGAAGAAGGACCAGAGACATCCTGGGACTAAGCAGGTATCAGATTTCTCTGTATAACGGGTCTGTTTACTGGGCATGGCAGGTTCATAAAACATCTGCTCAAGGTGGGGTTGGTGGATATAGAATCCTTGTGTAGACTGTGTCAGGAGGAGGAGGAGACGGCATCTCACCTGCTGTTTGATTGCGTTGCAATAGGTAGAGTGCGGTACGAGATCTTCGGCACATTGAGACCGGAGGAAATCCTACTCTAAGAAGGCCAGGTGGGGAAGATTCTGGACCTCATGAAGAGGGGGACTTCCACTACTAGGTTTCGAGGGGTTGGCACAATAAGCCTCAATGGGAGGCTGCGGTGCCTGGGTTTTAGTGCCCCCCTGCATCATTCTATCTATCTATTTACAAATTTATTGTAATAAATTTGTATCATATGTTCGTTGCTAACTGCAAACTATTCTTGAAATTTGAATATTATAAAGTTTTATGCGATACCATTTCGCATAGATCTTAAATAAACCTTGATTGCCTTGAATGTAATTTAATCAATGGATATTTTCTTGTTCCTATTGATGGGAGATATGTATTGATGGAGGCTATGTATTAAAGAACGATGAAAGTCTACATACGTAATGTATTTTTTTGTGGTAATTACTTTTTTTTTAAAATAAAATTCTTACTGAATTTATTTATTTCATTATTAATTAACTAGCTCAAGCTGCTCAAAAGCGAAACCCAGACTCCTCCGTTTAGTCGTTTCTGAGGATTCTATATCAACACATACGAGCACTCGTAATTTAACAACACTATTAAACCTTCATTTAATATCAAATAAAACCATTTAATAACCACATTAAATCTTTTTTTAATAATAAGTTAAAATTATTTCCTTAAACTATAAAATATAGAAGATTTTTAATTTTTTTAATTTGATTGAGAAAGATTAAATTTAAAATTGTATAAAAATTTTATTTCATTAAAAAAAAAAGAATCCGCAACTACAGGTTTCAAAACTTTTCCAAAACTAAGTACTAGGTTTCGAACCGTGACCGCTCTCCGCTAGGTAACTTGGTCTGTTATACAGACGGATCCAAAACTCCGACTGTGGCCGGAGCTGTAGACTATGGGGGCAGGCCTAAAGTTAATATCAAGGTTAGCCTAGGGAAGTACACTACGGTCTTTCAGGCTGAAGTCCTGGCGTTACAACTCTACCTAAGGAGATTATAAGGCAAGGTTTAGAGGATAGGAGAGTGGCCATATACTCCGATAGTCAGGCGGCCCTGAAGGCACTTTCTTCACACCAAATAGTGTCAAGACTGGTGTGGGCCAGCCTACCTGCCCTAACCGAGGTGGGTGCTCGGAAAAAACTGACACCCGCCTGGGTGCCGGAAGAAGCGGGATTTCTGGGCAATGAAAGGGTGGATGCGCTAGCGAAAGAGGGTTCACAGGATACCTTCATAGGTCCTTCTCCGGCTTGTCCGGAGCCTAATTCAAACTTCTACCAATGGTTGGATAGAAGAACACCAGGACAGAGGCAGGCAAAACTCTTTATCAAGAAACATTTCCCTAAATTCACCAGGGATCTACTAAGCCATAGCCGAATAGGCTAATAGTGGGTCTACTAAATGGGCTTGTACGCTGAACAGGCACATACACTAACTACAACTTGCGGGTAGCGCGGATGCTGATTCTGGAAGGCTGACGAAGAGTCCCCGGTGCACATCCTTTGCAAGTGCGCCAGCCTGGCGAGAGCAAGGTTTCTTCAATTGGGGACAGGCAATCCCGAAGCTGTGAGCTTCATGACGGAGCCGCTCTCAGCTTTGCTAGGCCTGATTAGGAGGGCGAAGCTCAAGGATGTGCTATAATCTTAAGGGATCCACAATAGACCTCGTTTTGTAGGTCGTAGTGGAATGAGGCCCGTCTTCCCCCCCCCCCCCCGGGGGGAGAGAATTCTATTCTATTCTAGGTACTAGGTTGTGAGATGAGTGGGCGTTGATCTAATTGCAAACTTTGTGACAACTAAATCAGTTCAATAATATATAGCACGGGTAGCTGTGAGGCCGAAAATTTAAGAAGATTTTGTGAAGATCGATCGCTGCCTTGTACAGGATCTTTGTAAAAATAAGGCAGTCTAATATCTATGAAGAGGCTCATCCATCGAGTATTAATGGAAAGCATCCTCAAGTAGGTTGGGTGAGCTGGATACTTTTCGAACACTTCAGACTGTAGGAAGAATGGCGTATATGGATGCTAGAGATTTAGTTTGAAGATTTCATTGAGGAGAGAAGAAAAAGAAACACAGGTATCCGTGCGGAAATGGAAGCATATGATATCCCAGTTACAAATTAGAAATGCAATCATTATGTTAATATATAACGTAGGTAGAAGTAGACAAGAAAAGCAAGAGTATAATTTGTATCCGAAATCTGGAAGAAGGAAAAGCTTTTGGATAAGCTGGAAAGTACGGGTTACCTAAGCAATTAATGCTCATGGCCATAGAGAACGAGGATTGAAATCCGCCTCACATGGTCTTTGTTTAATTTTATTGAAAAAGAAAACAACATAAATTTGACTGAAAAAATGTTTAATTGGAAGAATAGGGGCTAATTTATTTGAAAATGGTATTAATAATTTTTATTACAACTGAGAGAGTAATCTATTTTACTTTCTGTTATTTTTAATGGCTATCTGGCGCTCAGAAAACAAAAAAGTATTTTGTTTAAATTAATTTTTAACTAATAAATTAATTTTAAAGAGAGATTTAAAAAAAAATTAATAAAAAAAGACTAATTAATATCAATTAGTAAATAATAATATCAACCCAATTTTATTTAACCCAATCAGTGTTACAATTTTTCTTTCTTCACAATCTAGGCTCATGAGCAAAACATGTTTTAACGCCTTTCCTTATATTACAACCTTTCCTTGCTGAACTTTGCTACAACAATTAGAACCTAATTAGGCACCAAACTCTAATTGGAAAGGGAATACAGTGTCTAGAAATGAAGAATTTTCTTGTTAAGTCAAGCATTTTTTTTCTAGAGCACAAATTAAGATGTTTTGGTAAATATAACTTTAGTTCTATTTTCTTTTGAAATTCGCGGACAACATATATGTACTAATGAGGAGCTACAATTGAATTTATGGCGACAAGGGGTTGCCCTAAGAGGCGAATTTTGTGCCGTCTCTTTTGGGGGGTATGGGTGTGGACGAACTGCTGGCGGAACTTGACAATAAGTTGTGCTCTGCCCTTATGGAATGCTTTGCACTATTTGTTGGAGATTCCTGCAGGAGTTATAGACGGTTGTACAGAAGGACCTAGCTAAAACCACCACTCGTCATGTTTAACCATAGAAGGGATATTGAGTACTATAAGACACTAAACTTCTTTTGAAAAATATTGGTTGTGTTTAGTCAGGTGAAGTACCTGGTGGTTACTCTGGACTCCAGGCTTACCTTGAACGTGAATCTAGATTACGTAACACAGAGATCTAAAAAGGCCCCCTGCGGGGTCACTCGAGCCTGTGGTTACCCCCAAAAGGTTTCACTGGCTAAAAACACGGTCTACCATATCCATCTCACGTATGGGTCGGTGGTGAGGTGGCCAAAAACGGACGTTGGTATGCAGAGGCTGACGTGCCTACTGATTACGGAAGGTTTTAGGAGTACCCCGTCAGTGATATTAGAAGTACTGCTGGAGCTGCAACTGCTGCCTCTATTGGTGCAGGCGGAGGCGAGGGCCAGTGCGTAAAGGCTAATGAACAATGGCCATTGGAAGCAGACCAGTTTTTTGGCCAAACACTTAGACATTCTACTAAAAGTTGACCTAGGACGTGTCCTCCACATGGACAGCCATACGAGGTTAATGGTCCAACGTACAGCTTTGATATCCCGTTCCCCGTGACCCTAACTTAAATGGCGGAGGGGGCTAAGGGCTGGGAGAAACGAGGCCAATTGGGATATTCTGGTTTATGTATGGGTCCAAGATGGCCTGCGGAGCAGAGCCGGGGCATACAGGGTCAAACCGGAGATGCTCATAGAGAGGCCTCTGGGTGGATACTCCACGGTATTTCAGGCTGACATATACGCTATCAAAGTCTCAAAAGGATTAAATATTCACCAGGTTAGCCGGATTATTAATAAAAGAGGGCAGCGGCTTTACTTGAGTCAGACACCATGCTTCTAATGCGAACTTGAAACCTGACCGTATACTATAACTTAGAGTCAAGCGATTTATCACTTTTTTAGCCCTTCATTTTGAGAATGACCTCAAATATATTTTGGCCACTTACCTCAAATTAGAACCACATCTTATAGCTTTTCTTGATAACCTTGTTTATTAGAACATTAATCAAATTAGTAAATAAATTAGGTCTCTAGCAATATATCAAATCAATCTGGCATAAATACAAAAACTATATAGTTTTTGTTTGATTTTTGTGTTATGCTAAATCTGTTTTTGTTTTTTTAGAAACTCAATTTATATTATGTTGTTTCGTTCGAGATTCTAATTATTGTGCATAATTTGTGCGTATCTATCATTCATTTGTGTTGTGGTTTTTGTAAAAATCACAATATTTAGAATTGTTTCGGTTTCCGGGAAAGCTTTGCCTTAATGTACCACTTCAGTAATATGTATGGTTCTGCTAATTCGGAAAGAATTCCAAATTTGAAGAAAATCGGTTAACCAAAAGAGCGATGTTACAAAACACTGATCTGAGATTTTCGGGGAATTTTCTTAATAACAGCTATGATTTAAAAAAAAAAAAACTTGGAACGATAAGTGTGCAGTATCAATCTATCAATAGAATCTATTTAAAATACTTTTTTCTTAAAAAATTGATTTCAGGATGTTCGGAGAAATTTTTGACGCCACAATTCAAATATTATTTGAGTTTAATCAATGTTTTGATGATTAAAACATTCAACACATTCACTACTTAGCTGGTCTGCCTACTAACCAATAGAATATACCTCCACCACCTACATATATACGTATTTATGTTGGGGCTAACTGAATAAAAATTCCCCCCAAAATTTTTTTTAAAAAAATCTGTCCAATTTTACAATTGTAAAAAAACTGTTGAATTTAGTGTGAGTGTTTCACCAAGAATTAATGAAAGCAGGTGGTCTCATGCATTTAGGGAACTGAGTTTTGTAATTTCATACGATTTACTAGATACAATGGTTTATAGCCAAACTTGTATCAGTAGGCCGCTCGCTAGTTGGAGGCTAAATTAATACAACTTTGTTAGGCCCCCTAGCACAAACAATATCCTGACTAGGTTCCTACGGCAACGTCCTTGTTTGAAACCAATCAGTGCCTAATTAAATTTAACTTCTCATTTACTAGACCAATCCTTTTAGTATTATTACATGTTATTGTATACATAGAGACCTTAATTTATATACAGTATTCACATATTTTTAGATTATATTCGTCTTATTAAAAAAAAAATATATATATGTTATCAAAATATTTGTTTCATTGAAATAATGTTTTTTTTTTGCCTCAAAAATGACTCCATATTCATTAAGAATGCGCAATAAATATTTAGTGTGTCTCACAGCCTTTTAATTCACAAATTTCTTAAAGAGTAGCAATTTTTATTTAATGTTTATTTTCCTACCAGATGATGAATCTTTACTAAAATGACGAATATATTTTTTAAAAAATATGTAATAATATATACAATTTTTTTTTTCGTTTTAACTTCAAATTTCACCCATTTTCTCTAGGATAAATATAGAGATGGTAGGAGAAAGTTACTAGCCAGGTAGAAGTGATTAAACTGTATTTCAATAGAGAGAACCAATAACATTCAACCAATCCCATATTACTTTCGATATTGAATGGCACAAAATCTGCTGAATTAAAATCAATTATTTTTATTTCCCCAGAAAAATGTTACAAATGAAAGTGACAGATTTATATCTATATGTAATTACCATTCCAAGTTTAAAGAAAATCGTACTTTTTTCGAAAAAATGTCAAAAAAAACTCAAAAATTTCTTTTGCAAAAAAAGTCACACTTCCAATTAACCGATTTTCATCAAATTCAAAATTCTACCAATAATTATAATGGATATTAGAATTCTAATTAATTATAATGGATAGTAGTCAAGGTTGTTGCCGTTAAAAAAATCATGTCGCCTATGAAGTCATTTACAATCCTCAATTTGAACATTTATACGCTACACACGAACACATTACGTACAAATACAAACACATTACCTTTCGGCATACGTATTACAAATTTCTGTTTACTAAACAATATATCCATTCCCATACCTGTGTGTTCGATCTCTCCAAAACTAGAACCTTGGACACTGAATGGGCTTAAGTTTGTCGGCACACTAGTTAAATATATTAAAAGTCCGAACTACGTATACAAAAAACCTTCTACAAGAGCGGATTACTGCTTAAATATACAAATTGTATTAAAATATTCACCGACGGGTCAAAGGCGATAAATAGAGTAGGAGCAGCTTTCGTCATGAATGAGAGACTGTACAACTTCCCATTAAGCAATATCCCAAGCATATCTACAGCCGAGTTATTCCTGTGTACAAAGCCCTAGAACATATTCAGAGCTACAATGAACCTAAGTAATATATTATTTGCTCCGATTCAAGGAGCTCACTGGAGATGATAGGCAATCGGGACTCCGATAGTTTATTAATTCAGTGCATACACACGCTCTTAGAACTATGCCTACGGGAAAATAAAGAAGTCTCCTTTATTTGGATTCCCGGTCATGTGGGGGATAAGAGATAACGAATCTGCCGACAAAGCTGCTAAAGAAGCGGCATCAATGACTGTAGAGACGAACGTGTCGTGTCCTTGCAGTCGATTGGAAAGCTTTTTAAAAAAAACAAAATCTTTCCATCTGGGAACAAAATCTGGGAAAAGATTTACTAAGGAAATATCAAGGGTACCACAAAGAAATGGTCAACCTCAAATCGAGAGTCTCGGCTAGAAGAAGTTGTCCTAGCAAGAATGAGACTCGGTCACACCATGTTGTCACACAGCCACATATTCCGAAGAGAACCTCAGCCGGTATGCAGCGCTTGCAATACGACATTAACGAGCCCGCATATTCTATTAGAATGTTCGAAATATGTAAACGCGATGGGGAAAAGTAAATTTACCGACCAGTCTTACAGATGTATTAGGAAACAATGAAGGCAATATAAACAAGACTTTCGAATATCTTATTGGGGGGGTTCATCTATTTCATTTGTTGTGAAACTAGCTGTAGATATGTATGTGTTAGTTGTTTGCTGGTGTCTTGTGTATAGGTATTTATTTTATAAGTGATATAAGCGAGTAGAGGAATATGATTAGAGCTAGATTATGAGTTTGCTGATGAAATTGTTAGACTGGTGGACATGGATATACATCCCGGATGAGTCCTTGCAAATTAGAAACAGGTGCAAAGGACCATAGCTGTTGTGCACCTTAAAAAAATTCAGAACAAAAAAATGGATAGTAGAACCATTACATTCTACTGAAGTAGTACATTAGTTAACAAAAGTTAACGCTACTGTTACCACACAAAAAAATCAAGTTCCCCGGGAAAATGTTTCAAATAAAAGTGATAGGTGAGTATTTCGTGTGGTTGTAGATAGTATGCATAGTTGAAATAAAATCGATTAAGCGATTTCCGTAGAAATCGCGATAAACTGAAAAAAAAAAACAACAAAAACAAATCAGTAATGTCTTACTTTTTTTTGGTTGATCAATTTTGACCAAAACCTTACTATGGTGATGGTACCTATCTAGGAATGCCAAGTTTGAGCTTACTACGAACTTTTGTTTTTGAGATATTTTGTTTTATACACCTATGCGCGCACACACAAATACACACGCGTGTACCATACATACACTTGCAGAACATTTGCTAAATGCATTTTCTTTCGCAATCAGGGGACCTCTAAATATATATTTCCAATGAAATATCAATTTTACACCAGAAGGAAGTGAAAGTAAAAAAAGGTATCAAGTGAGAGGAGTATTAGTCTCAGAAATTAATAATTATCCGAGAAAAAAAAAATTCAACAAACTTGCTATTGTTCATGAATGTGTAGTTTGTATGAATGTATAGGTAAAAGAAGACAGTTGTATGTATAGTTTAAAAGAAAAACCCGGAAATTTGAAAAGAGGAATTATTCTGCAAAGAGTCACTTCCGCTTCAAGGAGCTTGACTGAAACCTCCATGTCTGACCTACTGATATGCGATGTATTGGAAATATAATTTCTTTAATAATATATTTAAGTGTGGTGGTGGTTGGTTCCGCAGAACTAGAAAGCATTAGAGACATTTTCCGAGGTAGCCTGCTTCATTTTTTGGTCATCGACCGGTTTCGGGCGTTCGCCCATCTTCAGGATGCGTTTTTCACACAGTGTGACAACACAGACTTGCACAGAGCAAATTCAGTTTACACACTGATTGGTGTTTTTAATTATATATTAAAACTAAACTCTTAAACTAGGTCAAAGGGAGGTATGGTCATGGTAGCTTGGGTGGGAAGAAACACGTGTTTGTGTTGTTAAAGGATAAATCTTTCTTAAAATGGAAACAACACGTGGGGGTCTAATTTTTAAACTCTGTTGTTGGAAGAAGATTTAGTTTACAATTAACTAATCAAAATAAAAATATTATTCTATATACGAGTAGTATTATAATAAATATTAAATATTATTCTAATATTTAGAATTTTTATTCTAAATTTTTATTTTTTAATTTTTATTCTAATATAAAATAAATATTATTCTAAATAATAATAAAAATATAAGTTTTTTTATTCTAAACGCTTAATTTTAAATTATGTTAGTTTAAATCGTTATTTAATTTAATTTCAAATTTATTTTTATTTTGTTTATTTAACCCAAACTCTGTTTTTTCCCCCCCAGTTACCATCACCATATACATACGCAAGTCTGTGTTGTCACACTGTCTGAAAAACGCATCCTGAAGTTGGGCGAACGCCCGAAGCCGGTCGATGACCACAAAATGAAGCAGGCTATCACGGAAAATGTCTCTTATATAGTTACCTATTTGACTAATTTTGTGCATGCGATATATAATAATCATATATATCAGACAAGATATTCTTTTTGTGTTCGGTGTATATATTTGTAACTGGTGTATATATTTGTAAAATAAATAATAAAAGTAGTACCTGTAGTAGTAATACCGGTTTGGTATCCCGGAATATCTTATTCTAGCACTGGCGGATACACCGAACATAACTACAGACAACGTCTATCGACGTTTCGGACAGCTTTGATATCCTTCTTCAGAATCTGTCAAGAAGAAGAAGTTTCAAATATAAAAAAGTTTTTTTTTTGGCCTTAGCTTAACCTACATTTTGCTTGTTTCATTAACAACGACCAAACTTGGCTATTGTTCATTTTGATAACCACATACACTCCCATAGCCGCCTCACTTTGACCCATTCGCACCACCAACCAAAACTAATAAATTGCATATCTCTATTGGCAGGCATCTCCTAAATATCTTCTATATCCTTTATTATAATTGTATCATCATATTCAGATATTATATTTTCTGCAAAGTTTTCTGAATGTCTACAGTATTTTTTTAATTTATTTACCATTCACAGTATACAAACAGAATGTAATAAGTGAATATTCTGCTGGTATTCTGAACTTGAGTAGCTGGAGGTGAGTAGCTATCCACTGGCGACATTCCTGCTAGAGTTAGTTACTTCAATCTCGTTTGAAATGGTCACGCGGCCAACGACCACGTAGAAGGGCTATCTGGAATAGTAGTGTAGACTAGTTTTTTGAATTAGAGGATTTGAGCAAAAAGTTATTTTCAAAATTCATAGAATTTTTGATATGTATTTAAATTTTGCTTTTCGCGTAATATTTTAAATTTTGAGATCGTTGTATAGAGTAAAATTAGAAACATAAAATGGAACGTTTGTAATGTTCGGTCATACAAAAGAACTCTTTTTAAATTTCTACCGACGTTTCGGCAAATTTATTGCCTTCTTCAGGGTAAAAATTTTTAGTTAGAATTACTTATGTAACGGCAAGAGAGAGAACACAAGCCCGACCGAGAGAAAACAGACTGTCTCTGGTACTCTCTGACTTAAGCTTGCTAGAGTGGGGAGAACCTGTATATAAGCCAGTGAGAGATCTAGACATCTATCTATCAGATTCAACCATATACATCACATCGTGTCATAACTCTACTCTAACCCTTTATTCTATAAATTCATTACAAGTCCAGTGCAGTTTGTGTAGACTTATTGTTATATTATAATAGTGTATTCATATCTCGTCTAATTAATCAATCCAAATTTCTCTCCTCATCAACTCCATTATACTTACAAACTCTAGTTTAACCTGCGACATACCATCACCAAGTGTTGATTTTTTCCACAACACATTATTGATAACATTAAATTTCCAGTTTCTGATCACCGTCCATTCACTACTGAATTAAGTAAGTCCAGTTTAAGATTTAAAAAAAAAGTATTTTAAATGTAGAAATAAAAATTTGTATTCATGGTATAAATTTATGTAATAAAAAACTTCATAATTTGAAGTTACATATTCAAAAACATTTACCACAGGAAATTATTAATCAATTCTGTAATTACCAACAATCTGCCTTCAAAAAGTTGTTTGTTAAAATTAAGGATAGACAAATACGAAAAATTAATAACCTAGATAGGAAATGTACATCAAATTTAAACTTAATAGTTAATGAATCTTGGTTCATCAATCTAACAGATATAAATATACCTAGAAATGTTAAATTATGCTTAAGTTTAGGGCCTAAATTTGCTATTCCTTGCTATAAAAACAATATCCTAATTAGCTAATATTATTTGCGATATAGAATATGGTATTGATAAATTAGATGTAAATGAACAACACTTGGTGGTGGTATGTCACAGGTTAAACTAGAGTTTGTAAGTAATTCTAACTGAAAATTTTTACCCTGAAGAAGGCAATAAACTTGCCGAAACGTCGGTAGAAATTTAAAAAGAGTTCTTTTGTATGACCGAACTCAACATCCAATTTACCACATTGAATACAGCGGTCGTAACGAACACCAAAACATTAGAGACATCCTTTGGCTGAATTTTGAAAATAACATAACATGGCTGTAGGGAGGAATCTCAATAATCGTCAGGCGTGAATTTCTTCTTAAGTGGTAAAGAGGAGCGAGTAACTGTTGCTAATAAATAACATGTTTCATTTCGTGTTTTATTATTCAACAAAGAATGTATACTATGTTCTTGTTCTTTACACTTGAAGAAACATTTTGAGAGTTGGTTAAATAGACTTTGAAGGGTGAACAGTGAAAAAGAGGGGGGGGGATGTATAGTCGTGTATAGAGTAAGGAAGAGGTTTGTTGTCTGTTTGTGCGCTAGTGTTTATAATTGTTTGTGGAAGTGTATACAGGTTGTTGGCCAGCTTGTCTAATGAAGCGTGACGTGGTAAAGTGTCTGGGTAATTCTACCGCGAAATGGTATACTATCATTAAAACATACATACACACACACACATTAAACGTTGAGTGAAGGATATACGAGTGAGGTAGCATACATTTAACTACTGTGTACACTGCTTGCCTATTCCACATGTATACACGTGAACATTAAGGACCACAGTTCGGACTGGGTAGAGTAGTCCTTACAAGGTTCTCACCGCTCTTTAAACTCTTGCAGCTTATTACTAGAAATGCTATTGTTGATGTGTCTACTACACCCATCTTATTTCACTTAACAACAACACAGAAATTATGTTATATAATTTATTATTCAACACTGAGCACTCTTTTACACTAAATGTTTTCACAGATCTAAAAATAACATCATCCTACGCTTTTTTTTAACATGTATTAACTTTTTACCGATTTTTCTTTGTTTAACTCTTTTCGCGATTGTCATAAATCCTGCTGAAATGATTTACTTTAAAGCTGATAGGACTAATCACCACTTTATCATTTATCATTTATCATAACATTTATTTGTTATATACATCCGTGTAAAGTGGAATTTCGGAACGTTTACGGGGGAGCTGCCATGTAAGGTTTTCTCTAAACTGCCAATTTTGTAACTATATAGTGCCACCACTATAGGCTAAACGTAATTATACTTTCAGTAAAGAAGCTGATCACGAGTTTATGTGATGTGATAGCAAGAAGAAAGAAGATATAATTTTTAAATAATTTATAAGTTTAAAAATTATAACCAGTGGTTCCAGCCAGCCGCTATCTGCAGGTCAAGAACCGCGGCAAAACCCTTCCAAACAGGGTTCAATACACAGTCAAAGAACCGCCGCTAAACCCTTTCAAACAGGGGTCAATACACAGTACCGCCGTTAAACCCTTTCCAGGGGTCATTATATAGTCAAAAGAACCGCCGCAACACCTGGCCTGTATTTCCTTCATACAAGGGTCAATGTACACTCAAGAAGCCACCTGGCTACCATCTGTCGCCACCCTGGCCACCGACCTCTCTAGGGTCAACATACTACAAGAGATGTCTTAGTGTGGCACGTACTTACACATCAGCCAATACAAATATAAACGTCGCCCCAATGGAGGAGGGATCAGTATCAAATCAGTATTCTAGCAGTCAACATCTGTATCACATCAGTTATCTACAAGTTATCAACCAGTTCCCATCAGTTCAAGCAGTTAAGTTTCACGCATCGCGAGCGCGTCCCTATTCTAGGTTTTAACACTACTTCTTAATATTTTATATTCATTTCATAATTCTTATATTCATTTACCATTGTGCATCTTAGTTTATCTATTTCAAAACACTTTAAATTATTTGTTAAAATATAGTCTATTTTCATAATTCAGTAGTTCGTATTTCGAGTAACAACTCTCTAAACTCTCTAACTAACAATCACCTACTCATCATTTCAACTCCCGATATCAAGACATCTGATTCCAATACATCTGGTGGCAGCGGTGGGATTCGAACAGTGATTCCAATACATCTGGTGGCAGCGGTGGGATTCGAACAGTGATTCCAATACATTTATCTTACTGCCAATTAATAAAGTCAGTCGTTAAACATAGGCGTTTGTGGGGTTAGCACAGATGACTGCTCGTAGAATCTAAATGGAATATGATGTTTGAACTACCTGCTTTTTTTTTTTTTTTTTTTTTTTTATGTTTCTGACGAATTTTGTTCACACACGCACGTATAGATATTTTATTTAAAGTATCACGTTCTTAATACTTTCTTTTACTGTAAACGATTCCAATTTTGATGCAAATTTACTCTGGAAAGGTGAGATTGCAGTAAAAGAATGTCATGCAAAGTTTCACACCTGACTTTGTAAATATTTTTGTTTATTATAGCTAAATATTTATTACATAATATACACTTTTTTCCGTCATGTGAACATATAATTGCAAATCTTTCAAATTTACAAGCAGAAGTCGCTTCGTAAGTGGAACTAAAATGCAGCATACATATTTATTTTGTACTTGACCGCTTTTGGATTTTCATCCTCATCGTCAGATTAAATCTAGCGATTTCATGCAGAGAGTTCACTTCAAACGCAATGTTTTCGTTTCACTTGACGATACATGCGGTTTGCATGTGAGGGAGGTTATAAGGTAATGAATGTTACTATGTGTGTGTGTGTGTGTATTTAATGACAAAATGGAATTATTATAAATTATGATTAGACATTAGAAAATAGTGTATAATAAATAGCGTATTTTAAAGGCTACTTTGTAACTAAATTTTTAATGGTGGTGTTAATTTATCAAGTCATTAGGGGGGGGGGAGATAAGAAATTTCAAGAGTACACTATATTAATAAGAAAGGGAATAATACACTAAAGTTGGAAGAAAGGCAATGCAAAGTTTGAGAATAGTCAAAATATATGCAGAGCTCATAAAAATAATGATCATCCTGGAATGTATATTAATATCTTATATGTAAAAAGATGAAGTGAGACTCTAAAGTTGATTGCAGTTTGAGCAAATTTATGTAGAGTAATTAATTTTTTATTAAAAAGTAAGAAGAGGGAAAGAGTTTCAGAAAGTGGAAGCATTTTCCATTCCAGCCCCAATAGAGCTGGACAAGGATTTAGTTAAAAAGAGGTACAATTTAAATTCATCGAAACCGAAAATTTCTAAAATGAAATATAACAAACATTAAAAGAAGCTTAAATAAAAAGAAAATATATTTTTTCGAAGTATTCCTCCAGAATTAATCACTTCTTTGCCTAATGTATTTTCTTAAAGTAAAACTTCATCTAATTTCGAAGTCTGGTATTTGCTTGTTCACGTATAGCCAGTGGGGTCCTTCAGGGAGAATAGGAACTCCAGATTCCCGTTTATCATAATCGTCCCAATAATTAGTAGTTTTGACAGTTATTACACATAATGTATCCTTTAAGTTTAATGGACTACACAAATGATATATGTCCTAACTATTGTAATTACCAACAAATGTACACTAAACCATAAATAAATTGTGTACATTGCAAATTAATGTTTTGAATAATTTTTTTTTAAATGATTTATTTCATTAAAAAAAAAATGAGTCAAATATAATACATAAATATATGCAATTTTTTATTGTGAAAAAATTCCCCCCTGCAAAAATTCAATATAATTCAATTTGTTAATCAAGTGTTTCTCACTCACTAAGTTTCTTCCTGAAATAATTGAAATACTTTGCATAAATTTTGACAAACTCAAAAAAAAAAAAAAAGAATGGCGCTGATTAAATAATTCTAGAATTTTCTTGAGAAAAATTTCAGGGGATTTTTTAAAGAATTCATAAGGTTGGCGATCGCGATCTAAACCGGGTGCCTTATTTATTTCTAGACTTTAATTAAGTCTAGACTTTTTATGAACAAAAAGAAGTTCAATTAGTGAAAAACTGTCATGAAGTCGGTGGTCAGTTGTGTACGGTAAGGCAAAAGAGACAGAAATAATCAGAAGCTGACCTGTAAATAAGATCTACAATAATCTACAAAATGATTGATTTATCTATCTGATTTTAAATTTGTATCCCTGTAAGTTATTTATTATTGACCAGAAATCACAGTAACATTTTATTTTATTTATTAATTGTAGAACTTTGGAAAGTTTTTTTTTTTTTGTTTTTATACATTTCTTTATAGCTTTTATTACGGTTTAAATATAAACATTTTATTACAGAAGACTGTGATTTCTTAAATAAATTTAAAAGGTCAAACGGAAACAATCGAAATCAAAACAAATATGTTTTTCCAAGTTTATGATTACTATTACGCCCTAGATTTATGTATATTATTACCATTATAAGCCGCTGTCCTAATCTAATCTATCAAAAATGTCTACCACTTCATCACATCCTCATCGCAATACCATGTTCAACTTATCAAAATATTGCACAATTATCTTCTTTTGACTAGCTCGTGTTTCGGAATTAAGCTAAAAACTCATTACCCTACTGTGTGCCTGCTTTTTAAGAAAGTGTAATTATATAATTGGGTGGTGATCAGAGATCCGTAAGAAATGAAAAAACTATGACAATGTAGTGGAATCGTTTATTGTGATGCCTATGGTATGTAGTAGATGTCTTGAAGAGGGCGGGAGTTAGTTTAGAGATTTTTGGAAGTTAGTGCTCGAATTATTAACACAGAATTTATAAAAATAGACTGTATTTGTACAATAATTTCAACGTGAGTAATAGTGGTAAGTATTAACAAGAAATACTTAGAAATAAATAGGAGATAAATAACTAATAATTTAGAATGATTAAAATAAATGAACTAAGATGCACAACTAAGGAAATAAGTACAAATAAAAACTGTACAGGGACGCGGAACTGCTGCTCGTATAATGATCTTGAAGACTTACTGAAGTATAATCATCCCCTCTTTCAATGGGGCGAAGTTTATATCAGTGTTAGCAACACTCACACCAAGACATGTGTCCTAGTGTGCGACCTTGGTTAGTTCCGTGACCAGCGATTTAGGTCAGTGGCCAGCTTATCGGTGCTTGCTTTGATGTAAAATAT
This sequence comes from Triatoma infestans, assembly GCA_011037195.1. Lineage (NCBI taxonomy): Eukaryota > Metazoa > Arthropoda > Insecta > Hemiptera > Reduviidae > Triatoma > Triatoma infestans. The sequence continues at coordinate 117,177 of JAAEAF010002759.1, read as the reverse complement.
TGACCCTTGGTTTTGTTTGTTTGGCCGTGGCCTTGTCTTGAAGACAGCCGCCGGCTAGGCTACTAGTTATAAATTATTCTTTCTTTTGTTATGTGTTGTGAAGGGTTTGACATTGCTAGGACCTTGCCCTGTCATTACAACAATTATGTGGGTTTTAGATAAATGTTTAATAGACATCATAAAAAAGCGAACTCTAGTTGATTAGAAGCTTGTTGAAGCAAAAGATAAATATAAGAATTAATGTTTTAATATTATTAGAATATTTTAGCGATTTCATTCTAATCAAACAACGATGATTACAAGATTTAGAAAAAAAAAGCTGCAGTCAAAATTTATGAATACTGTTTTTTAAGATGATTTATTAAAAGAAAAAAGAATTTTTGTTTTGATTGAAGGAAACAAGCGGAAAGAGTCAAGCGTAATGGAAAGAATCTTAGAAAACAAATATATATATATATTAGATATATATATATATATATATAATAATATATATATGGAAACGTTAACTATAAATAAATATTTTATTGGTCAAAATGGTAGTAGCTAACATAAAAATAAAAGGAACAGAGAATGATACAAAATAAAAAAATATAGAAATAACGTATACCAAAGATTTGGAGAACAAACAGACTGTCATATAACCCACCAAGGAGGGTGCATGGTGAAACAGATAGCAAGGGGACCATTGGAAAAGTATTTGTACTGTATGGCTACTTCCGGAAATCTTAGATTGGAGTTATAAAGGAGATACAAAAACTTGGAAAACATATTCTGTATTTTTATTTAACTTATAAAAAAAAACAGTACTCCATATTTTTCATTGTTTTTATCTTTTATTATTATTATTATTTTTTTTTTTTAATTTATATATAATCTTTCAAGTATTTGTTTTATATCTTTCTAGAATAAATATATATCTGATTATATTTACTTTCTTGCTCTAGTGATTGTTCAAGACTATAGTCTTGCCAGATATCCAAAATGTGAATTTGGTATTTCCCATTTTGCAATTAGCAATTTGTTGTAGATAAACGCAACAAAAAAAAAAAAGTTACGTAGATAATCATTAACAACACTGTTGATTCAGGCACTAATGACTGTATAAATTGATGCAAATTAAAAAAAAAAAAATTGATTCCACTGGTAACTTACTTGCATTTAGAAACATTGTAACATTGATTCCATAATATTGCAATCCCAAATTTATTCCCAATGAGATCATGGAAGATTCTATCACAAACATACTCGTAGAATCATCTCGTATCACAAACATACGTTGTCAAATAAATTTATTGTTTATATACAGAGTGACCAGAGTATATGCTCCACCCATTTTTTTTTTTAAACGGCGGGAAATTTCGAAAAAATAGATTAGTATTTAATCATTTTTAGTCTAGTTTATTTTCAGTAATTGATCCATTTTTTTAAACCCCAATACCCCGAGATACAGCATCCAACTTATTTTTCAAATGGAACATTATATTTTTTTCGCATATTTTTATAGTACTTGATCTCCAAAAAAAAAAAAAAAAATTTAAATCGGTTAGGTTTTTCAAAAGTTATGGTAATTTAAAATATGAAAAACAAATTTCAAACACAACCTTCAAACCAAATTACCTTATTTTTTTTTTAAAGAAGCTTCAAACTGGGCACCATCAACGGATAGGCAAGCCAAAGCTCTGGACTCCCACGCTCTGTTTGTAGCAGCACTTATGGTGGCAAAGTCAATATCTAGGCAGGCCAGAGTTATTCGACGTTCCAGATCTTCGACTGAAGCCACGGGATTAAGGTTACTGTACATTTATTTTTTAGATATCCCCACAAAAAATAGTCCATTGGGGTTAAGTCCGGAGATCGAGGTGGCCATTGGATCGGACCATGAGTTCCTAACCACTTTTCGTGGAAATTTCTGTCCAGGTAACGTCGAACAACTCTCGCATTATGTGCCGGGCAACCATCTTGTTGAAAATACATATCTAGCCGACGTTTTAGAGGAACATCTTCAAGCAGAACTGGCAAAATGTCTCTTGAAAAAGTTAGATACCTTTCGCCAGTTAAGTTCCCTCTGTAGAAGTATGGGCCGATTAGTTGGTTTCCTAAAAGTCCACAGCAAACGTTTGTAGAAAAAACAGCCTGATGGCGTGTGGCGAAGGTAACTTGTGGAATTTCTTCTGCCATATTCTAAAGTTCCATCGATTAAGAAGGCCATTGTTGGTAAACTTTGATTCATCAGTCCATAAAATTGTGCATTTTTTGTGAGGATATCTAAAAAATAAAGTGTACAGTAACCTTAATCCTGTGGCTTCAGTCGAAGATCTGGAACGTCGAATAACTCTAGCCTGCCTAGATGTTGACTTTGCCACCTAAGTGCTGCTACGAACAGAGCGTGGGAGTCCAGAGCTTTGGCTTGCCTATCCGTTGATGGTGCCCAGTTTGAAGAGCTTCTTTAAAGAAAAAATAAGGTAATTTTGACATTAAACTGAAATTTTTTTTCATATTTTAAATTACCATAACTTTTGAAAAACCTAACCGATTTAAAATTTTTTTTTTTTTTTTTTTTAGAGGCTGAAGTACTATAAAAATATGCAAAAAAAAATACAATGTTCCATTAGAAAAAAAACAGTTGGATGCTGTATCTCGGGATATTGGGGTTTAAAAAAATGGATCAATCACTGAAAATAAACTAGACTAAAAATGATTAAATACGTGTTTTCTATTTTTTCGAAATTTCCCGCCGTTTAAAAAAAAAAGTTGGTGGAGCATATAACTCTGGTCACCCTGTATATATTTATATCTCTGAATGAATAGAAGGAGGCAAGGAGAAATGTTTCCCTTAACTTAGAAAAAAAAGTCGGGTGTGAAACACTCACACAAATTGCTTTTACTTCAGTTCTCAAATGTTATAATTGAAAATTTTATAGTTTGTATACTAAATTTAATGAAATTCGTCGAAAATTGAAAAAACTGTTCAGTAAAAGTGCACTTCCGAATTTACTAATTTTTTTTTTGAAACTCAGAATTTTGGCCATCTATTTCAATCTAATAATATTTTTTGGAAGATAGAATTGTATAATCATAGCACTTTAGAGAAAAAACATAACCCCACGCCTCCCTAAAAAGTGCCCTTAAATAAATTTTCGCAGAGAAATCCTTTAAATAGAAGTTGTATATCTTTGTATGCTTAAATTGTATAAGAAGTTTCCATTACTGAGCATGGTTTCGGAGCCATTATTGAGAAAATCGCGAAAAAGTGAAAAAAATCATTTAGTAAAGTGGTAAAGTAAACGCACTTCCGGTCATATGATTTTTTTTTTAAACTCGGAATTTCAACAACATATTTAATTCTTATTAACATTAATTATTTAGATGATAGAATTGCCTAATCAACTAAAATAGCACTTTAGATAAAAGCCTACCCCAACCCTCCCCCAAAAGTGCCCTTAAATGAATTTTCTCAGAGAAATGTTTTTAAATAAATGTTGTAGCTCAATGTATGTGTGACATACCAAGTTTAAAGAAAATCGTCCGAAACATTTTGGAGAAAATCGCAAAAACGTAAAAAAAAAGAACTGGTACTTCCGGTTGAGAAATTTTGACAGATAACGTACTCATGGTGATACTAGTTTCAACTTTCTACGGTTTTTCGTTTTTTGGTTTGAGCTATGCTGTTCACATGCACACGCACCCACCCACACCTACACACACACACACTGACAATTTGCTAAAAACCACTTTTTTGGACTCAGGACACCTCATAACGGATATTTCCGGTAAAAATTCGATATCGAAAATTCGACATGATTACAAAACTTTCTCTTACTAGGAGTAAGAGAAAGTAGAAAAAAAACGCTTCAAAAACAAAATAGTTAAATAATTAATAACAAGAGAAAAAAGCATCTCTTCTATACATTCAGCCCAGGTTTGCCTCTAACGAGCACAAGCGATTACCCGTATCTTAAGACTGGCGAGAAGAAACAGATTTTCTGCAAAGAGGTGAAAACTAATCCTGAGACCATGCCCAATAACTGGTTCTTAAATTAAAAAGAGAAAGTAAAAAATGATATTGCTATATTTAATGTCTTGCAATTTACTATTTACACAAATTATCATCCTTTCGGTGACATCAAAATTATTCAATTGTAATTGAGTTGTAAAAGGACTTTACTGTCAAGTTAATTATTTCATTTTTCTACAACTGTTAAAACAAATAAATTTAAAAAATACGATATAAAAACTGCAAAGACATGTACAGTAACTACTAAAAGAAGTGTGTCTACTGAAAACGGAAAGGTTTGGTTAAGTTTAAGATAAATTATATTATAATTTTCTAGTATTTTTTAAAATTTGTTGCTTATGAAATGTTGAAGCAAATGATTAAATATAATAATTACTGCTTTAATATTATTAAGATATTTTAGCGATTTCATTCAAATTTAAAACTTGTATAATTCGCTATATTATACAACACTGTGATTACTTTTAATCTACAGCGAATAAAAATCATTTTGCACTCTAGAGATTAAAACTAGAGCTTTAGCCAGCCATTGACTTTCGTAGAATAAAAACCACATTATTCTGTTGTTACAGAAAAAATATGTTTCTCTTTATGCGCTTTATTCCAAATCATCTACATTGATAAGCCAATAATTTTACAAAGTTTTAATCCATGATTATTGATCATATTCAGTTATTACGAACATTTTTGCTTAAATGAATATGGGAATTTTATTTATTTATTTATTTTTTATAAAATCTGAACTGTAATATTATAAAGTAGTAGATCTGTGTTTTTTATTTTTATTCCTTTTGTTTTTTTATTGATTGTATATTTAGACTTTTGAAGGCAATAATAAATAAAGAAATCAAAAATCATTTAGTTACCTTCACAAAATCATTAAAAAAAATATATATAATGTTTCTACTTTTGCCTCGATTTCTTAATATTATTTTTAATGTTGTTGTAACATTTTTAATGAAATATTGAAGAGTATTTTTTAATGTATTGGCCAGAAAGAAGACTATAATAAATATTACATTTTATAATGGAACATTCTATTTTCCGTAGACAATTTTATATCAGGAACCGAATGAAGAGCAGACATTCACTTATTTTCTTTTGTTGTTAGTCTGTATAGTTCGCAATGCCAACTACTTCAATTTAAGTGCTTGATTGACAATAAGCAGACAAATAAAATGTTATTGTATTAAAGACATTTTTTTAATTCGATTTTTTAAAAAAAAATCAACCTTTATATGATTAGAATTAATGTGGTATATGTTTAGCAAGAGCATCTCTACATGATGAATATAACTATATAATCTATATTCTGTTGTATTCTATTCTAGAGCTCGGGGGTCTCTCAATAAGAGCAGTTGCAGTTAGATCTTGAAGACCAAAGAGGATTGTGCTTCCAAATTTTATTATTATTATTATTATTATTATCATCCAACCTCGGGTGGGCCATATCCCGGCACCGCAGCCAACAGAGGCTTATTGTGCCATCCCCGACAGTTCCTAGTAGACAAACGCTCCCTCCTTAAGGAGTTTAAGGGCCTTCATCACCAGGTCATTTTGAGCTACTATCTCCTCAGGTCGCAACGTACCAAAGGTCTCGTTCCTCAATTTAAAGGTCTCGCTACGCAATCAAACAACAGGTGGGGGGGCCGTTTCCTCCTCTTCCTGGCATAGTCTGCACAAGGGTTCCGCTCTAATGAGCCCTACCTTGTACAGATGTTTCCTGAACCTACCATGACCCATAAATTGTCCCGTCACCAGAGAAATCTGGCTCCTACTCAGACTAAGGGTCATTCGGGTTCTTCGTTTACACAGTCCTGGCATCATCCTTTTACTGTGTATAGCACCCGGGCTCCTCCTCCAGAACTCTTCATGCTTCCTGCGACCCCACTCTCTAACGCTGCACGATGTTCCCAATATACTCCTACATAAACTTGCCAGTAAAGTGATGAGTCAGTAAATGTCTGACTAATCAGTAAAGTGCATGAGCACTTTCGCCTATTTTGCTTACAAATGGAAAAATAGGGATAGGAAAAGACCTTATCTATTAGATAAGGAATTATGATTATATCTTCAATCCACCGTCGAACCCCAAAAAACTACAACTCTCAGAAAAGGAGGAAATTTCAAACTCTCTGGTGTGGTGAAAAATTGACAGATTTTTTTTTTCACTTTCTCGGGAAATGGTTTTGATGTCCCCAAAAGATGCACATATTCCCAAAAATTTCAAGAAAACAATCTCCCATTCATAGTTTAGGTCCATCAGAGAGAAAACTAGCTTCGGGTTATTCGGAAAGAAGTAGACAAAATTACGCGGTTCACACGACGTGGAGTCAGAATAGACTTAATATTCTAAACTTGAAAAATTGTCAAAATTCACACTTACAATTAATTATTCGTGTTTAAACTCGACGACATTTTTATGGAGAAAATCACAAAAAAAAAAAAAAAAAAAAAAAAAAAAAAAAACCGGAAAACCTAATTCAGTAAAGACGCACTTCCGGTCACCCGATTTTCTTCAAACTCGGAACTTTGACAACATATTTAATTTTAGTTAATATTATTTAGATGATAGTTATTGTGTAATAACTGAAATAGCACTATAGAGAAAACCGTGGCCCCGCCCCTCTCCCAAAAGTGCCTTTGGAAAAATGTTCCTGGAGAAATGTTACAAATAAAAATTGTAGCTCTTTGTATATACAGTTGTTGATATATCATGTTCAAAAAAAAAAACGTTGGAGCCGTTTTCAAGAAAATCATAAAAAACTGAAGAAAAAAAAACATTTATTATAGTGGCACTTACCGTTGATGGATTTTGCCCGATATCTTCGTGTCTGATGCGATGGTAGTACCTAAACGGAATATCACGTTTGAGCTTCCTGGAACTTTTTGTTTTTGAGATATTCTTTTCATACACACACACATATATATATGTATATATATCATTTTCTAAAAAGCCCTTTTTTTGGACTCAGGGAACCTCAAAACATGTATTTCCGGTGAAAACTCAATTTTGAAAATCTGGCACGATCGTAATATGTACATACTCTAAAATTAGTTAGAGAAAGTAAATAACACAAATGAAAAACGGCAAATGTATTCAAATAGTTTGAAATGAAAAGCTATTACGAAGAAATCGAAATATTAAAAATTCAATAAAAAATAAATTAATTGTTTATATGTATTCATAAACATTTTATTCTACACTTATTACTTGCTCAATTATATTACGTTACAAATAATTCCAAGAATGTGGCAACCAAACACTGTTGTTATTATTATTAAAATAAACTGAAAATGTTCAGTAGAATAGAATGGGATTACATAATATATAATGAATATATTTTCCGAAATTATCCCTTAGAGACAATCTAGTACACCACCTTGAGCCAACGGTTTCCACTATTTGAGATCATAAAACCATAAGGTTCAAATGATTCAATTTAAAGCATTCTCATGTCTCTTAATATGTCTCTATAGACTAATAAACACCCTATCTAAGAGAATAAAGTCTTTTTAATAAGTTTTCATTATTTAAAAATATTTCAATAACCGTAATTTCCATACACTCACTGAATAAATCATTCATTGTATCTGATTCTTTGAGCACTCTTTTTATTAAATTGCTTGCAAAGCCTACATTTATTATGTGACATTTTCTTGTTAAGTATTATCAACATCACGAAAACACCGTTTTTACATCTTATCCGACGTAGCATGCATATTCATTTTGTTCCTGACCGGTTTCGGATTTTCATTCATTGTCAGAGCAAATACACCAATTTCGTGTGGAGAGTACATCTTCAACATAATATTTCTGTTACATTCACGCTTGTTGGTTTGTTGGTTGTATATATGTAGAGAGGATCTTCATCAACCAGTGTACCAGTGTTGCTACGTCGGATAAAATACCAGATGTTATCTAGCATTGCAGACCCATCCACATATTCAACACCGTTTTTTTTTTTTTTTTAAATCAGAAACTGCTCTCAATGGGTATAATAGGAAGCCTCAAGCTCTAGAATAGAATACAATAGAACATCTGATGTAGAGATGCTCTTGCTAAGCATATGTCAATTAATTCTAATCATAGAAAGGATGATTTTTAAAAATCAAAATAAAAATATATCTATAATACAATAAAATATTATTTATGTGTTTGCTTAGTCAATCAAGGGGGATTGCTCTTAACATAAGTTTCTTGCTTTAAAAACAACCGTAGATATTATTGTGAACTTCCCCGGCTATTTTGAAAATGCCTAATTCGAAAATAACATTCTCTACGGTTAATGGACGTAGGAAAGGGGCGCTGCAGTAAGGAGAGAAAGGAAACACCTTTTGGAAAAAAAATAAAAAGATGGTAAAGGGAAAGACGGGTGTCAAATGTGACCCTGGGACATCATCTTATTATTATTATTATTCAAAGAAGGGGAGGGCGAAACCCTACGCTATCCAAAGCCTCCCTGGCCCCATATAGCTACCCCAAAAGAATAACAACTACCGGGTCTGGAACAAAAGTCCAGGCCCGGGTTTTACCCATCTAAATTTTACCACAGTCCGAACAAATCACACCAGAACCTTGAAAGAACATAGCTTAACCTCTTCTACCGATATCCTATTCCGGCCAAAGGTCCTGAACCTAATCTAGTCACAGCCCAAACAATCCGTCATGAGATGGATTAACCTGTTAGGCTTTTATGTTAGGAAAGAGTTAACTTTTATGAATAAGTCTAATGAAAGTTACTTCTCCGTCTCACAATCATCATCTTAGATTACCAGCGATTACGACCGTAATCGCTTGGGAATTTTTTTTTACATTCTCCCTTAGATCCGCCTCTAGTTTGATTCACAGCAGTGCAATTTCGTGTAGAAATGGAGTGTGACCAAATACGGCGCTCGGAAGGTGAGCCCTAACTATTCTCTCTCGGTGAGCAGGAGCGTCTGAAAGTGCCGCCTTCTGCTTGACACCAAAAATGGATGCTGACTAGAATGCGAAGTTTCAGATAATCAGATAATCTGAGAGAACGAGAGAAGAACCACGTACTTCTTGCTGACCAGTTTTCCCGAAATCTTTGTGTAAGGTGCAGCGATAGTGTTAAACAGACTGACAAGTTGATAATTTTTTTTTCTTTTTATAGTGCGATTTTCCCTTTTTGTAGTGTTTTGTTCAAATAAATACATTTATAGCTTGTAACAGCAACCAAAGAGGGATCAGCAACCAAAGACAGTAAGAGAAGAGAAACAAACCTAAGCACTCTCTCGGATTAGAGTGGGAGAAACTGTATAAATATAGTGACAGACAGTCTATGAGAATACAGTTCGATACAGTTGAGGACAGTACGATAGATCCAATCACTACGTGTCATTACCCATTTACCACTCTACCTTAAACATTTCTCTATTATAAAGTCCAGGCAGTCTGTGTCTCTTTATTAATATATTAGTTAACCTGTGTTAACAAAGTTAAAGTCAATCTCATTTCATCAACCAGACAAATTCTCTCCACCTAACACATCCATTATATAGCTAGACGGTGGGTGGAACAAGTAAGACAAGAAATATGTTGAAAATCGTTTCAACAATGTTCCAAAAAACGTAACTTTTAATACAAGGCACAGTAATATCCAAGGATCTCATCCGAGGTTAGGTGTACTTAGGCGACAATTGGCCCATTTTGCCTCCATATTTACTATGATATATCAGTGATAACTTCGACCATATTTGGTAATCTATTGGGAACCATATGTGTTAATCTTTCCTAAGGAGGCTGTGTCCTAGGAAACCGAGGAAATATGCTCCTTACTAAGTAGGACCTGCAAATCAATATAACGCAACCCCCAACAACTCAAGTGATTTTGCGCGATAGATGAATGGTTTGTTTTCTTGGATTCGAATTCTTTATAGCAGCATAATGTGGTGGACTCACATATGACATCCATCCGAGCAATACCTTATATCACAACTATCTCAGCATTAAACCTGGGAAGTCAAGACCTGCCTATTTAACTCAAGTAAAGAAAAATAAGGGGAATAGTAAGGTTGGTTCGACCACAGTAAAAAGGACGGCATTTTCAACCGAGATATACGTATGTACCTCTTCATTCCTCAAGAAAGAAATGCTCTGCCTGATTAGTTTGTCATGCCGTTTCACTCTACTAACCTTACGCTAATGTTTTTCTTATTTAAATGTGAAGTCCTTGCAGTATCTTTTACTTTAATGAATATACCACTGAATCGTAAATGTACTTTAATTCTCGAAATCTCTTACACCCACAAAAATCTCTTAAGTTTAGGAAGATACAACGTCTACTGTTGCCAAAGCTCTTTACTCAGCACACCAAAATATGATATAACACTGATTAGGCAGAATAAACAAGGGGAGGGGAGTAATGCGTAATACTTCCATTCCACTGTCGAAGATAAAGATACACCCGCAGGAAAGGACGTAAGTTGAAATTACGATGGATTCTTTATACAGAAAAAAGATTATGTTAGCTTAATGTTTCATATTAGAAAGGCATCAATTTCTCGAGTAATTCAATATACATATAAAACAAAATCGAATTTATTACAGAGTAGTTTACATAACTGTATTTCAGATGCAGTATGAATATGACGCTTCGAGGAATGAGGAGGCAATAGGCCAGCTACCCTTATACACAATTGAATATATTGCAAATATAATATATGAAATATCGCAATATAATAAGATTAAAATAAAAAAACTAATATAATAGAAAATTATCTTAACAATAAGATATACTCTAATGAAATCTATTAATGAATTTATTTATAATAACTTGCTGGAATACAATAAGCTATGGAGGGCTTTATCTATATGATTAAATTGAATGGGCCAACTAATAATATAGTTATTCAAACTATAAGACAGGTATTGAACTGTTCGTTAATTCTACACGCCATCTATCGGTATGTCTTTAATTAATTATTAGTTCTTGTATTAATTAAATTCTACAATCTTGTCTTCCAGTTCAATAACTTTGCTTCTTATTGAGGAGAGAAGTTTCATTAAATACTTAATTTATTATTGATATTATTAAATTCCCTATTTATGGTAATTTCACAGTAATTACTAAAATAATCATTTAAAAATATTAAAAAAAGAAAAAGAAAAATCATTAAAAACAATATAATATCGCTTAAAATCATTTGTTAGCCATATCTACTTCGATAGTTGATATAATTTATTGTATCTGGACTCCAATTAGGAGAACAACTACTTTCTTTCACTGCTATAAAATTCATGATCGGGTCAAATTTTTTAAGTTGAGTTTTTATAGGAAATAAATGTTTTGAAGTCCCCTGAATACGAAAAAAATGTTTTTAGCGAACGATCTGTGTCTGCATGAACAAAATATCTTAGCAACAACAAAATCGTAGGAAAATCAAACTTGGAATTCTAATTAGATATGATACTGCATCTGACAAGAAGATTCGGTCAAAATCTATCCACTGCGGAAATGCGATTTTATTAAATGATTTTTTTTTTTTTTTCTCTTTACTCCATATTCATGAAAATTGCTTTTCAATGATTTTCTTTACATTTCATATATTATTGTAATAGGATCCAAAGAGAGGGATCCAAAGCAGAGAGAGAGAGACAAGAACACTCTCTAGTATGGGCCAGACCAGAGTGGGAGAAACCGTTTAAATACAGCTGTGTCCTGCCATAGAAGCGAGTCTGCCGACAGTCTTGCAGCAGAGCACATACAGCAGTCACAACGCGTCATCAACCTTTCTCTTTACCTCTCACTACCATTTTATATATTTTAGTGTAAAGTCAAGGCAGTTTGTGCTAATTTTCGGTTATACACTGTTCGCCCATACTTCTAGTTGCAACCGACATTCTTTCTTTCTGAAATCCATTGATGTAATAGGATCCGAAGGGAGGGATCCTATTACATTATCTACATTTTTAGTGCCCTTTTATTTCAGTTTAATATTTTTTCTATTAAATTTATTTTTCAGGCGGGTTTTGGTAGAGCAGTAAAGTTAAGAGTTAAGTTAAGAGTTAAAGTTAAGACTACCCTCTGAAGTAAGTTCGCATTTCAATGCAATGTATATCAACCATCTATGCATTAGAATTAAATATATTTATTGTCGTGCTATTTCCAATGCAACATATGAAGTAAATCATTTAAACAGAAGTACAACTTTATGGAATTGGTTTTTGAGCTTTTGGTATTTGCTCGGCTGGAACGACTTTCATTAATTCGGAACGTTAACTTAATGTTAACAACGTTTCACTTTTATGTGCAAAACATTTTCCGCAAAATTAAAGTATAGGAAATACTGGGAGGAAGGCTGTAACTTATGGTTTTTTTTAAGTTAAAGTGCTGCTACAATCATTGTTGATTAAGACAAAGAGCGCTGCCACACAAAACACCTCAGTGATATATTTTAACCCCCCCCCCTTTTTTTTTATTGAATATGTGGATGGATCTGCAATGCTGGATACCATCTCGAATTTTATCCATCGTTCTATATTCCTCTTGTTCCAGACCGGTTGCGGATTTTCATCCATAGTCAGAGCAAATTCACCAAGTTCGTGTAAAAAGTTCATTTCAACGCAATGTTTCTGTTACACTCACACTTGCTGGTTTGTTGGTTGTATATATGTAGAGGAGGTTCGGCCTTTGAATGTTCCACCTTTGAATCTCAAGCACATATATCAACATATCAACAAACCAACAAGTGTATATGTAACAGAAACATTGCTTTGAAGTGAACTCTCTCTACACGAACTTGGTAAATTTGCATTGACGATGGATTGAATCCGAAACCGGTCGGTCAGAAACAAAAGGAATATGCAATGCTACGACGGATAAAATACCTTTTCTTTTATGTCAAGCACAGTTTTAAATTGTATCGCAGTCTTAAAGGATATTTGTGTACAAATTTTGTAGATATGAGTGTATAAACTGATTTTACTTCTGTGCAAGTCTGTGTTATCATAGTGGTTTTTTTAGACGATAGGCGAACATTCAAAACTAAACTGTGGCCACAAAATTAAGCATACTATCATGGAAAATATCTCTGATCTATTTTACTCATACAGACAGATAACAGTCGGTACAGTTACGAGGAAACCAGTTTTTGTTATACTCAGGAGATCTCAAAATGTAATATATTTCCATGAAAAATTCAATTTTCAAAAATTTGACACGACCGTGCATTAGTTTCTCTTCTGGAGTAAGAAAGGGGGAAAAAAATGTAATAAATCAAGATAGATGTTATATGTCAAAATCAATTTAAATGTTAATTTGTAAATATTTATTTGTGACATATTTTTGTATACGTTTTTTATATTGCTAGAATTTTTAAAACAGTGGGCAGTGGGGATTTTGAGGTAATCTTTATTTATATGTGTATGATATCTGCCAAAAAGCATTATAAATATATATGTATAAGATGGAAATTTTGTATTTACCTATATTTTTAAATTTATTTGTAATTAACTACAAAATATTTGAGCTTAGTTAAAGTGGGTTCGGTCTTCCGAAATACTGGAAAATTTAATACTTATACTTACTTTTACCCTTATAATTGCAGCATTTAATATTTATTTATTTATTACGAATGATTAAAGTTTATCTTCACACCAAATAGAGGATTCTACACCACAATTTGTAGACATTCACTTCATCATCTGGCCAGTATTGGCTGTAAGATAAACCTCATTATACAGTGATAGCAACACAATCACAAATCAAACTATCTCATGTTAGACTATAAAAAATATAGTAGCAAGAGGAGGGTGCGACTGTGAAATGCTTATCTTTAATGCAGAATGTCCTCCAATTTCCCAATCTAATCACCATTTTAGTTCATAATGACGAACTTGGAATTGTATTATTACATGAAAAAAAACAAACCAGATATATATTTATGAAAGTTAATTGGGCATTTCCAGAATATACAGAAATTTACTACAGAATCAAATTAGTTAAAATCAAATTAGTTTATGAAGTCAAAAGAAATGGGGAACAATAATTACGGTGTTATTTATTGGTGACTTATTTGCTCTGTTCAAGTAGCAAAAATAAAAATTAAAAAAAAATTGACGAAGTTTTAATTTTTGTTATGTTTTAAGGAATTTAAATTGAAAAGGAAAGGTACATAGTCTAGATTATTTTACCTAGACACTTAGGTTTTTGTGTTAAGACTTCGTCATTGGTTTGTGATAAACCGACGTTTCAACTGCATTTTAATAGTAGTTGTGATTGGTTCCGCAGAGCTGGAAAACATAGAGATATTTTCCGTAATAGCCTGCTTCTTTTCGTGGTTTTCGACCGGTTTAGGGCGTTGCGAATTTAGTTTATACACATTAAGTATGCTCAATTTTGCTCTTTGCAAGTCTATGTTATCACACACTGTTTTGAAAAAACTTTCTGATGATGGGCGAACATCCGAAACCGGTTGATAATAACCACGAAAAGTAGCAGGCTACCAGGGAAAATATCTCTGATATATTGCAACAAATTTATTGAGAGGAGTGTTGGTTTGAATGCTAAGTGCACACTGGCCAAATATAGTGTGGGTGCTCTAGAAGAAGCAGAAAAGTGGTGTGGCCTACTCCCTCACTCCCCACAGACAAATGTAAATCTCTGTAGGTAATGGGCGAGACTTAATTTTTCCCTTCCATATATTGATTGGCTGGCGCGTGACAGGGTCTGAGTGTCCCTTCCCTCTGTTCTTCTGCCAAAGTTGTAGCCTTTATTTTGCTCTGGAAAACCGTTAATTATTTTTTTCTTTTGCAATTTTCTTTTCTTTCTCCGTGCGGGGGGTAGTCAAGTTCTGCTCAAACGACAGAACGGTTTCTCATTTTCTATTTGGAAAGAGGAAAACTGTTTAATAGAGAAGAAGAACTCCATCTAAGCAGAACATGTTTGCCACCTGTCAGCCAAGCACAAGCACCCTCCTACCTTTTCGTATAAGATTGAGAGGAAATTAGATAACACCATTTTTCTCCATTTTTCTACCAACCACATCACATATCCTGCCATTGTATATTTAACATTTAAGTCAACACTACACTGAAGAAAACTATTGCAATATAGTTGAAATGGTCGATTTATAATAAACCAATGACGCGATATCAACACGAAAACCTGAGTGTTTTGCATTAGAAGGTCGCGGAAACGTAAAATTATTCATGTTTTTTAGTTTAAATAATCCAAGTTTCGATGACTACTCTGAGGTTATTTGATCAAGTAGTTGTAGTAAAAATATATTTTCTAAGACTTTTGAATATATTGTGATTAAATAAAGGATTAATAATAAAATTTATATATCTATAAAAAAAAATACACTGATAATGATTCACCTTCTTAAAGTGAGATTTACTGGCCAAAACTGCATCTGAAGTAGATAATAAGGACTTTTACTTTAGATTTCTAATCAGCCAATTGAAACAAATAATCTAATGTAAATATAACACATTGAACATAGTAAAGTAAATATAATTAATAATAATGAATTTTATACATAATAATAATAATAATAATAATAATAATGATAAAAGAACAGTAATAAATTATTTAAACGACTTTTAATTTGTGATAATGGTCGGTATAGAAACCACAGACCACATTATGTGGGCTTAAATCCCTTCATTTCAAGTAAATTCAATTCTCATCTCTTGTATAACGCCAGAAGCTCTAATTAATGGAATGTGGCAACTGACAGACACAGTTTGAATACTTCAGTAACAAAAAAATAAATGAGCAATTCATGTTCACTGAGGTGGGCGGCCGTGAGAGAATGGCCACATTTGTTTCATATAAATTCACTTTAAAGCAATGAATTTTAAGAGAAAAACATGGACGTTTGTATATATATATATATATATATATATATATATATAAATGTATATTTCAAGTATTCGTATGTATAACAAAGAAAAAAAAAAAGAAATTTTAATTCATTAAATTTTATATTACTTTGTTGCATAAATCTAGTTTAATTGAAACTTGGCTATCAATATTGACATAAATTTGCAAAGTTATAAAAACACTGAATTCCAAAACTAATTATTGATTACAACTTCTAGAAATTTTTATAGATATTCATAATATATAAAACATACATACACACAAAATGTATATACGGTAAGGTATATGGTAAAGGTGGAAGATGGCTTTAGTTAACGTACTTCCCATTGATAGTTCAAGAGAAGATAAGGAAGATAAGTTGGTGGTCAAGTTTTTTTTTTTTTTTTTTGCTCTTGCTTTTGTCAGTTGTTTACATTTTTCAATATATTCATCCAACCTCAAACATTTTTAGGGTCGCTGTGAGATACGAAGAAATAAAAAAGAATATGCTGTGTAACACATTTATACGATTTTCTCTAATTGCAAATATCACAATGTTAATTGACAAATTTTCGTTTAAAAAACTGGAATTTTTAATAAACCACATAAGTGTAGTGGGAGATGCTCATTATGCCATTTTAGGATCAGATAATCAATGTGATTGCACAGGAGACAGCATGACAGCGCTGCCATCTAGCCCATTACTGACAAAATACTATAATAATAGAATACTATTTTTGCATTTTAAACTTCTTTAATCTTAGTTCCCCCACAAAAATATGCCAAATTTATATTTTCGCAGTTAACATTCCCAAGTTTAAATCCAGGAAAAAAAAAATCCAGAAAACTAAGAAAGCTATTGTGTAAACAGGTCAATCTATTTTCCTCGAAATTTAATTTCTAGCTATATATTTAATGTATTTAATATTATATTACATTGAAGTGATACTGGTCGAGCTTGGGTCACCAAATACAGATGGCATTGGATTTAGACAGATAAAAAGAATGTTACTTTCCCGTTCACAATGTGAGAATTACAATCCACTGCCTGTGCCTACCGATTAAAGTCTCTGTGTATATGAAACTGGTCCTTCATGCAAGCGTGTCTCACCTATACAAATGGTAATTTCCAAATACTTTAAAGGGAAACTTAACATTGCCACTCTCCCAAAAAACCCACCAAAAAATTCAATTTTCCTGAATAATCTTTCAGATAAAAATGATAGGCATTTATGCTTCATGGAGATACGAAGCATGTCAATAATCTAATGTAATCTAGGATACGGGCTCCATAAGAAAGTTCTGCACCGATGAGCCCATTATGGAACATACATACAAAACAACTTACATCAGCCTTGTCTCATTTAAAAAACGCCAGAAAAATCTCCACTCCCAGGTTCCATCAAATTACAGGCGCCACATTTTTGGAATCGCTTGCTCATACTCTCCAAGAAGACGAAACGATTTTTATGTCCTTCTGACCACATTTCCTACACAGAAGATTCTCAATGAGATCCGTATACTATGTAAATGCTTCCTTAAAAGACAATGCCCTATGACTAAGGCAGTGATTCTTCTTGGCTCTACTTTCGTTTTGCCAAGAAGATGAATTGTGTGATTCCTTGAAGGGCCTTCCAAAAAAAATTCTGGGAGTATTTCTGCACAACAATAATTTACCAGTAATGGGTTTGTTTCCACACCGTTTCTCAATGGCCCCACAAACGGTTTTGTACGAGATATCAGAATAAGCCGCTGTAAGGCATCTTTCTTTGGCAATCTGTAATCTTGTATCCTGGCACCCAACCTACCTGAACATTATTACGATCACCATGCCAGTAATGTGCAACAATTTGGTAGAAATGAAGAGAATTCAGCCGAACATCAAATGTCAGATGCTCCTTGGACCTTATTACGTTATGAACACATTCTAATCAGCAAAAATAGAGAATTTCCGAATAATACTACCACGATGGTGGAGGTCATGAAGCCAAGGGCTTGAGGGAATAGTGAACTTAAGCCTGACGAGGAAAAGTCTGGTGTCGAAAGCTTAATAGCAGGCAGCTCGAGACTTTCAGAAAGGCCGAATACATTATGACGCATTAGCTAGCCGCACTTCCAATAGATGGCTAAATTATATGAGCAGCGCTTCATTCCAAGAAGGTTAGATGAAGCAAGTTAAATAAGATGTTCGAGGCAAGTTGTTCAATTTAGGTACTGAACGTTCAAGTTCTTATATAACAGTGTAGATCCAGGAATGTAATTAAGCAGAAGTAGGTATCCCAGATTGGAACGTTGATCACCATGGGAACAATTAAAATTGGATAATCAGGAAAATACATTTTTTTAAGAATTTTGTGAAGTTTGCCAATCAGACTTGAAGAAGAAGGCAAAATGTTGGTTTTGGTGAACAAACGTATTCGAGCCTGAGGAATCTGATGCGTTTTGTTCATACTTTTTCTTTTTTAGTTATCTCATGATTTCAGTAATTATTCTTATTTTCAAAGATATTTTCCGTGATAGCCTGCTTCTTTTCGTTGTCATCGACCGGTTTCGGGCGTTCGCCCATCATCAGGATGCTTTTTATCAAACAGTGTATCAACTAAATTTGCTCTGTGCAAATCTGTGTCATCACACTGTTTGACAAAAAGCATCCTGATGATGGGCGAACGCTCGACGGAACATCATCTGTAATGCTTTCCAGCTCTGCGGAACCAACCACAACAACTTCTTATTTTATTAAAAGTAATATCAGAAACAATAAATTATTTAATTGAAACTAAAAAATTATTATTTTTTTTTACTTTCCCTTACTCCTAGTTAGAGGAAGTATTGTAATCGTGTCAAATTTTCGATATCGAGTTTTCACCGGAAATATCCGTTTTGAGGTCCCCTGTGTCCAAAAAAGTAGTTTTTAGCAAATACTCTGTGTGTATATGTGTGTGTATTTATGTATGTATGTGAACAGCATAGCTCAAAAACGAAAACTCGCAGTAAGTTCAAACTTGACATTCCGTTTGGGTATCACCATGGGATCCGACAGAATGTCAGCAGTCAAAATTCCTCGACCGGAAGTATCACTTTACTAGTGGTTTTTTTCACTTTTTTCTCAAAACTGGCTCCTACGATTTTCATTAAACTTGTTTTATCAACTACACATACAAGGATCTACAATTTCTATTTGAACAGTTCTCCGGGAAAATGCATTTAAGGTAACTTTTAGGGGAGGGTGTTGTCCTCTAAAGTGCTATTACAGTTTATTAAACAATTCTATCATCTAAATAATATTAATTAGAAATTAAATGTGTTGTTGAAATTCCTAGTTTGAAAAAAATCGGATGACCGGAAGTGCGTTTTTACTAAAATGTATTTTTCAGTCTTTTAGTATTTTTTTCTACTTTCTTGCAATTTTCTCAAGACGATTTTCTTCAAACTTGGTTTATCAACTACACATACAATGATCTACAACATTTGTTTTAAACATTTCTCTGGAACAATTCATTTAAGGTCACTTTTCGGGGATGGGTGGGGTTAGGTTTTTCTCCAAGTGCTATCATAGTTGATTATACATCCAATTCTACCATCCAAACAAAATTAATTAGAAATAAATAGATGGCCAAAATTCCGAGTTTTAAGAATATAAGTAACCCGGAAGTACGCTTTTACTGAACATTTTTTTTTTTCAGTTTTCCACGAACTCTAACGAATTTCATCAAATTTAGTACACACACTATAAAATTTGTCAATTACAATTTTGAAAATTGGTGTAAGAGAAAGTTGTGTGAGTGTTTCACACCAGATTTTTGTGTGTTATGTTATGTGTTATGTTCGGTTTCCATTAGATACCAGTGAAACTTAATTAATACAAAATTAGTAAAATTAAAGAAAGAAAGAAAGAAACGACGACTTTCAAATTGTTATTATGTCTTTTTTATGGTTTTCTTTTTTCATTATTTTTAAAAGTTCTTCATGAAAAAGTTATTCTTTATTTTAAATTGATATACTAAGTTTTGCTGTTTACAATACAACATACAGTGTAACAGCATACAATAATGTTATATTAGTAACAAAATATGACTAAATCTTTGACATGAAAAAATATATGCATGTTACGACGAGAAATTGTAAAAATCCGTTTAAAGTAAACTATTTAAATAACATATAAATCTTTTAAAAAATTGTATTTTACTTGTTGTTAATCTGAAGAAGGGTTTAAGAAATGGAGGTAAAAGAAATGAGGACAGGTATGAAAATGAATGTGGGGGAGGACATGGCAAGAAAATCACCAACCAATGTACCATCCCATTCCATTTACCTCCTATATTTTACCGTCTATTGATTGTTATTTATTTCCTCTGCTGATATACTCTTGACCCGTGACTCACACCGCTACTTATTTTCACTTACTGATCCCCTCATAGAATACTAGATGCCTAAAAGAGAAAAAAAAAAAAGGTCTTCCTTGAGCCAGAAAATATAATATGAACTTGTGCATTATGTTAACAGTATGAAATAATAAATTTATAATAAATATCATCAGTTTTGACAAAGTTTTATTTTATTTAAAATTTTTTAATTCTTAAAAAATTTTAAAAGTTAACTTTTTCAAAAAGATTTTCAAAATTAATTTAAGTATTTTTTTTTTTTTTGAGAAAAAGTAAATCTAGTTAATATTTTGTTCTGATAGAAGAAAACTTTGGCTTTTAAAGCGAATAAGATTTCGCTTTAAAGTAAATTTTTGTTAATACTATATTTTCTTTATTAAAATAAATTTCGAGAAAAAACTGTGGAACCATTTTGAAAGAAATGGCGAAACAGTGGGAAAAACGAGTACTCTATGTTTTTGTTAACAAAAAATTAATCAAGTACAAAATGTAAGTAAAAATCAATAGTTTATTAAATTATTTAAGTTAATTTTTTTAATTATCATCCTTGAGAGTTGCAGCCATGGTTGGCTTCTCTCAACATGTCTCTCTGATTGTGGCGTTGTGTCCTATGGGATTTAGTACATCATAGTGATGATATACACACACATTTATATGATGTAAAAACACACACACATATGTGTAGGTTGTAAAAACAAAAACAAAAAAATTATTAACAATATGTTACTGAAATGTTATTGGTGATGTTGTGATTGTTGTATGTTTGTGTGGCTTGAGCGGTTTTGTAAAAGGGGCTTATAAGTATAAATGTTTAAGAGAGAAGTATTAGTAATAATCAAGAGAGCGCCACTGTTTTTGAAATAAATAAATAAATTCTCTAAGTGAATTTAAATGGTTTACAATATTCACAACTATATCTTAATAAATCAGATGTTTATCTAGAATAAAAGCAAATCTCTATCACTGGCACTGAAGCGATTTCTGAAGCAAGTGTTCTGGCTTTGAAAGCAGAATGCAGACTGTATTGAAGGAATGTCCTCTCTTACAAGGGATTTTCTCTTACAAAACAGTTGGCCAAGTGTCATTGTTATTTTCCTAACGGATTCCTGTGCTTTCTGCAACAATGACCTTACCTGCAACCTGACTCTAAAATACAATATTTTCGCCAAAATTATTTCATTTAAAAAAATTTTCTAAACTATTTATTTTTGAATTTCTTCTTCCACTACATTACCAAAAAAAAATAACTTTTCTGTAATTATTCGAAATATAGATTTCAAGATGTAGATGTAATAATTCGAAGTAGAGTTAACAAGATGGACTGAAGATGGATTAATATCTAAAAATATTTATATATTATTAATCTCCACACACACGACTTAAAAGACAAGCCATGACTAAACGTGCCAAAGTTCTTTACCGACTTCTCGAACGACGGTCTAAATTACCAACTGAACTGAAGAGACTAATATATAACACCATAATCAAACCTATGTGGACTTACGGACTAGAGCTGTGGGGTTCAGCCAAACCGACCAACATACGGACCATACAAACATTTCAATCCAAACTACTCAGACAGATAGTTGACGCTCCTTTTTACGTTACAAACCTCACTCTCCACAATGACCTTAACATCCCTTTCGTACAACAACTTGCCAAGACAAAATACCACAAATACCACACTGCTCTCTCACACTGCCCTAATCCCTTCGTACAGTCTCTTGCTTCTACTACCATCCCTGACAATCCACCTCGCCGACTGAACCGCCAGTGGCCCCGAGATTTCCTTCGGGACTGATCAGTGACTGGTATCCCGTAGAGAGTGCTACCACTGGGTAGTTTCTCTCCTCCCACTCTTCACGCCTCTATACTCTCTCTCTTCTCATTTACTTATTGTATATAGAACTATACAGATTGTAAATTTCTAAATAAAGAAAGAAAAAAAAAAATATATTATTAATCTCAAAACATGTACCTACTAGTATTACTGATAATGGCAGAAAAGTGGTAGGGAGAGATTAAAGAGAGAGGATATTTTCGGATATTCAAGCTCCATTAAAGGCTTTGAATAAGCCGTAATGGTGAACTAAATTAGTGGATGAATGTAGTAGAAGACTTAATGGCCTCGCTTGGAGGAACAGAAGTACAGGCGTCAGAGTATCTGGATAAGCGGGTATAGAGGGCAGACGAATTGGCTATTGTGGGATTACTCATAAAGGTTTTGTGGTCAAAACTGCCATGCTAAAGAACCAGCGCTAGCCGTTACCAGGCAGTTTTGCGACAGAGAGAATAAACAGTGGTGGTGAAGGGAATCCAGACTAGAAGATTTGTAAATGGTTTAAGAACAGGGATTTGAAGAATCTTCTCTCCTTTAGCAGGTTCCCAAATTATGGTCCGCATTGCTTTCAGACAGTTTAAAAAAAAAAATTATTTTACACAAATATATTTTTAGCGTTAAACGATTAAAACTGAACCCGGCGTTTAAGGAATAAACTAAAAATATTTACTTATCATTGAAAAGTGTTCATATCAATTTGCTCTTCAAATGAATTTGTAAGAAATACATAAATTTTATAACAAGTTCATTTTTGTATATCGATATTTAAATTTTAAAGAATTTGCTGCAATTTTGGAGGTTCTAATGATATATTTTTTTTTTTTTTAACTTGCAAGTTTAAACGTTAAACAAGTGACCAAACTTTTAGCTGGGCTTGTGTTACTTGTAAATAAAAGCTTATCTGAATGGACTTTTTATTCAAACCCTACTCTCATCAACCACTTAGTTATCTATAGTATTAAAATAACTCCCTTTACTGCCTCTGTTGTTTTTTGGCTTCTTTTTCTTTTATATGTTTTTTTGGTTTTTATTTCTGCTACAAACACTGTTTCTACCCCTGAATACACACAAACTTTACACGCATCTTCACCTGCAGTTATTAGCCTTTATAACCTTCTCAAGTTGCCACATCTCATCATTTTAAACGATAAATCAGTTTTAAATTTTCAGTTTATTAATTTATTGTTAATCGTTCAACTTTTACAACTTTTCCGCAACTTGTTTTGTCCATTTTCGGATGTTTGAGTTTCGGCTCAAATAGTAATCATTACAGCATCTGTTTTTTTTTTTTTTCATCCTCCGGTGTTTAAGTTTACAGCTCGAATAGTTAACAAATTTGAGTTTACTAATATTGGTGACCAAAAAATATTTTATAATTCAACTTTTAACTCTGGTCTCTCTTCAGAACGCATAAATCTTTCGCCTTTTACTAAAAAAAAAACTTTGTTTTATATATATATATAATGAAATTGCTATTGTCAGAATTAGTAATGGGGCCCTCCCATTGAAAAGTTTGGGGACCTAACTACTATGTTGGAAAGTATAACAACATAGTAATTTAAGTTGTAGACTGACCTCTGTTTACACTTCAAGAAACATGAACGTTTAATAAAGGTTTAACATTTACTCTGATATTGAGGCATTTTTGTAGACAACTTTCGAGTATGTCGATTAAATATATTAGTATCATACAGGCAGTAGAAATAATAATAAATGCACCAGAAATTATTTGACAATGGATATTTGCTGTATAATTTGGTGAACTAATTCTGCCGCTCATCAACATAAATGTAACATTCTTCTATAGATTGGCAAATTCTTCTACAGATTGCTTTAGAAACTTCGGAAAGGAGAAAAAGTTTTTAAGTAATCACACGATATTCTCTTACTGCGGTAATAACAGTTAATTACAAAATTGATACATTTTCTTTAAACTTTGAAAGTTTACTTAATGATTAGTTGACTTAACACAAAAAAATATAGAAATGCTGGAAAATATGCTGGTCAGCACACATGGCTGGTAATGGTAGGATATAATTCCAATTATAATCCAGAAGATAGTGCTCAGGTCAAACACCAACATTTTAAATCTAACATCACAGTTACCCCTGAACGCCCTAAAATAATTTTTTTTTTGGATAGATGTTGAAAATGAAAGTGATAGGTTAAAATCTGTGCACTACTAGTTTTAAGTCCCCCAAGTTTAACTCTGTGATTCAAGTTTAAAGAAAATCATAAAGTAAATTTAAAAAAAAAACTCCGAAATCAATTCAGTAAAGTAGTACTTTTCAGTTAATCGATTTTCTTCAAATTTGGAATTCCAGCAAATTCTGCTTTTAATGTACGTAACATTCCGTAAGAGCCACTTTAGAGAATGCTTTATTCTGCAACTTCCCCTCCCTCCCAAAAAAAATCTTTAAAAAAATCAAATTTAGTTAGAAAAATGTTTCAAAGAATAGTGACAGTCAAAAATATAATATGCATACGTATAAATCGATAGTTTAAATAAAATCGTTTGTGTCATTTTTGAGAAAATCGCGAAAAACTGAAAAGCCAGCCATTCGGTTAAGTTCCAATTTGTTTGAGGCATTTGACTAAAACCTTCATGTCAGGTTGTAATGGGATCTGAATCATTAAACATTCGTAGGATCCGAAGAACGAAGAATCAGATATTAGTTACACCCTATTTAGGGTAAACTAGGGAGAGAGAATTCGATATATATATTCAGGCGATCTAGTCTCAAGGCTGGTGTGGGACGACTGCCTATCTGCCATAACCGAGGTGGGTGTTCGAAATAAGTTGATACTCGCCTGAGTGCCGGCACATACAACGAAAGGGCGGATGTCCTAGTGAGGGAGGGTCAAAGGATACTTTCATAGGCCCCAAGCCTTCTGCGGGTTGCCCAGGAGCCTGGATTCAAGCTTCTATCAAGGAGTGGATAGAAGACCAGCGTCCGCAGTGGTCAGACAGACCAAGACAGACCTGGCTAAATTCTTTATTAAAAAACATTTACCTTAAGTTTACCAGGGACCTACTGAGCTATAGTCGAAGGGATGTATGGCCTAATAACAGGGTACTGCAGGCTGAATAGGCACATGTACTAACTACTATTTACAGATAATGCGATATGCCGATTATGCAGGACCGAGGAGAAAATCCTGGTACTCATCCTATGTGAGTGTGCCGGGCAGATGAGGACAAGGTTTCTTCAACTGAGGACAAACTATCTGGAAGTTACGAGCTTCATGACTGAGCCATTTTCAGCTTTGCTGGGCCTGAGTAAGAGGGCGAAGCTGAAGGCTGAAGAAAGGATTAGGAGATTCACAATAGACCTCCTTTTTTTTCTTTTTTAATTGTCTTTGAGAAGGGACCAAGCCCTATGCTGTCCAAAGCCCTTCTGCGGCCCGTATAGCTAGCCCAAAGTTCGGAGCCTTCTCAGTGCACTGCCGGGATCGGACAGTGTTCTCTCGTTACAGACAACTCTGCTCATCACCTAAGAGTGAGCTTTAAGAGGTTCCTAGGGAGAAAAAATCTAAGGGCAGCAGATGGAATCGAATCCGGTACTGCCGCGTTACTAGTTCAGCGCGCTGCCTAATAGATCTCTTTATGCAGGTCGCAGTGGGATGAAGCTCGCCCTCCCTGTCTGTCAATATAATCTAATCTAAAAGTTAAGAACAGTTATAAACACCAGTCGGTCAACATCATTCTACTTTCTAATACTCAACCAGCCTGTCTCTCTCTTAATTATTCTCTCGTTACCTCTTTATAATGGGGTTGTTGAATTAGGCTTGATTAAATGAACGAGATATGCTGACACTAATATAATGTAGCTAAGTTTATACTAAGTGCACTAGACTTTATAATGAAAATGATAGAATGAATGGTGAGAGTAGAGATATGACACCATGATGCTTGGTGAACAGTTGTATGGTGTAGATAGATTCCCACTGTCTTATATACACAGGTTCTCCCACTCTAGTCTGCCTAAGTCAGAGAGTAGTCTCTGTTAACCAGGGAGGGCCTCTCTTCTCTCTACTGTGGTTGCATTCTCTTTACTGTGGATGGGTGCTATTACATCATTCTCTAATATCATTCAACAGTGTAAAGTCCTTGCAGTCTGTGTTTTAATTTATTCATTATATCAGTGTTCAGCACACTACTAGTTAATTTTTAACATTCATAAATTTATTTCACTAATTCTCTCCTTCTCACATCTACCATTCAGATACTGTGGTAATGGTTACTTTTCGAGATATTTATTTCATTCACGCGCGCATACACCCTCTTGCATATATATATATATTTATGCCATTACTAAAAAAAAAAAATCCTACTCAGTGGACCATAAAACATATATTTCCGGTGAATGCACAATTTCGAGAATTTGACGCAATTGTAATATTTTCAAGTTGAAAGAGAAAAAGTGAATAACATATTTATTGTAAAAAATAATTCGTTGGTTATGAATGTTGTTGATAATCTTTGAAAGCTTGAAAAACTTTAGAGAGAGAGTAGAGGAATCACACACATATTTCTTGGTTGACCAAAAAAATATGATTCTAAGATTCACAAAGATTAAAGATTCTTCGTTAATTTATTTTTTTTATTGTACACATGGAATTTAAAAACTCTCACCTCAGCAGATAACTGAAATTTGACAAATCTTGACACATCACAATTACTCCTTTTATAGTCTAAAAAAATCTTATTTGTATATAGATAAATCTATTGAATACCCTTTTAATTCATTAATTACATATAAAATTAGATAAAATTTTTTTTTAGTTTTTAACCGAATATTTTTTTTAAAAACTATCTTTGTTTTAGTGGCCACCCCCTTCTCAATTATTTGGAAAACAAATAATTTTTGTGAATACCTAACTTGCAATTTCAAACAATGTCCTTTATATATTTAAATGAAAATTTTTCACTAATTCAGAATAATTCAACTTTTTGTTTTGTTTTTGTTTATTTAGAAATTTACAATCTCTATTACATACTCGTATATACAATGGGCAAATAAGATGTTGAATAAATAAAATTGTAGGCTGTGAGGAAAGTGTAGGAGGTGTGAAATTACCCAGTGGTAGCACTCTCTACAAGGTACCAGTAGCACTGATCAGTCCCAAAGGAAATCTCGGGGTCACTGGCGATTCAAACGGCCAGGTGGATTGTCAGAGATGCTAGTGGAGGGGCTAGAGATTGTACAAAGGGATTAGAGCAAAGGGAGAGAGTAGTATGGAGTTAACGACATTTTGTGTTGGCAAGTTGTTGTTAGAAAAAAGATGATGTGGTAATTATGGAGCGTAAGGTTTGAGGCGTAGAAAGGAGCATCAATTATCTGTCGAAGTAGCTTAGATTGGAATGTCTGAATCGTACGTAAGTTTGTAGGTTTAGCTGAGCCCCACAATTCATGTCCTGTAGGTCCAAATTGGTTTAATTATAGAAATATGTCATTTTTTTGAGTTCTGTAAGGTAATCAGGATCGTCTTCCGATAAGTCTGTAAAGAAGTTTGGCCCTAGTAGTCAATAATCCCCAAATTATTAGCCTTATTAATAATTTCCGTTTTTTTCTCCCTAGGTGCCTTTACAGCTCACTTCCGGTGATGGACAATGTTGCCTGTAACTAGAGGACACTGTCCGGAGGCTGGCAGTGCATTGGGAAGTCTCCGTACGCCAATCCGTTTTTATATGTAGTGGAATCGTTTATTGTGATTCCTATGGTATGTAGTAGATGTCTTGAAGAGGGCGGAAGTTAGTTTAGAGATTTTTGGAAGTTAGTGCTCGAATTACTAATACTGTATTTATAAAAATAGACTATATTTTTACAGTAATTTAAAAGTGAAAAATGGTAACTATTAAAATGAAATACTTAGAAATAAATAAGAGATAAACAACAAATAATTTAAAATGATTAAAATAAATAAACTAAGATGCACTACTATGGAAATAAGTATAAGTAAAACCTGTATAGTGACGTGGAACTGCTGCTCGTATAACGATGTGCTCCTATCTGATTATCTAATGACGTACTGGTATATAATGATCCCCTCTTCCAATGGGGCAAAGTTTATATCAGTGTTAGCAACACTCACACCAAGACATCTGTCCTAGTTCGCGACCTGGTGCGACCTTGGTTAGTCCCTGGTGTGACCAGCGATTTAGGTCAGTGGCCAGCTTATCAGCATTGTCTTGAAGACAGCGGCCGGCTGGGCCACTAGTTATAAATTATTCTTTCTTTTTGTTATGTGTTGTGAAGGTTTGACATTGCTATGACCTTGCCATGTCATTACATATATATAAAATAATTTTAATTTATTGTGATTTTAGATTCAATAAATATTAGGTGCAACATTTCATTTTATAATAATGATATGGTTAATTAATATTATTGAAGAATAATATCAAAATGGAAAAATGAAGATGGCCAATTTTTCTTTTGTATTTAAAACAAATTTATGATCAATTCATCAGAAATACTTTACTTAAGACACATTGTTCTAATAAATATATATATATATATATATATATTTTTTAGATATATTTTTATTTTATGAATATCACGACTAGAAAGCGCAATGTTGTGTTGAATGTTTATTACTTTACATATATATAATATGGTATTTGACAGCCACCATTGTTAGCCGCTCTATACCGTTCTATACATATTGTTATAAAGCTTCCTCATATTCACGTTCCTCCTGCCGCCACTACGATCCAACACACTGGTGAAAAAAATAATAAAAATAAAGGAAGAAAAAACGTATTTTCAATTCTCTATCGATACCATTCACCATCTCAATTTACATTTTATTCCTGTAACGTGCCAGTATGTAAAAACCCTATCCCCTTTTCTAACAACTGTGGCCTTGTCGCCCTGAATCCCCCCCCTCCAAAAAAAATTCCCTTCGTCCAACCATTCTCCCCTTCCATCTATACAGCATGGCAACATCTATATTGGCCGTAGAATGGATACTGGTTTGCAAAAGGATTAACTGTTACACAGGTTTATAATTTGTGGTATTAAATGGAAGCGATTTGAGGCTTATTTTTTTTTTTTTTATATATATTTTATTTTACTTAAAATATTATTTCTATGTTTCATTATTAATATTACTATGAAACGGATTATCATTTTTTTTTTTTAAATTTATTTGGAACATTCAAAGAACTTTTTCTTAATGCTAATATGTTATACTTTGTATGTGAACTTATTCCAGTGATAGATAATTTCTTATTTTACTGTTTTGATTAGGGGTTTGGTAGGTAAAAAAAAAATATGGATTTTGATTGAAACGTTCTGTAGATTCCGAAAGCGATAAAGTTTGAGTGCTTGTGAGTTTTATTAGGGAGAGTTATATTTCATTCGCAAAGAAAACACACACAGGGAAGGGATTAGCTCAGTGGTAGCGCGCTGGACTAGCAACGCGGAGATCACGGGTTCGAATCCAGCCGTGCTACCCTTAGATTTTCTCTTCCTAGGAGCCTCTACAGCTCACTGTCCGGTGAGTCGTGTAGGGACAGTGTTGTCTGTAACGAGAGAACTCTGTCCGGAGGCCGGCAGTGCACTGAGAAGACTCCGGACGCAAATGACCACAGATGTTGAGACGCCTTAAATTTAAAAAAGAAAAAAAAAAAAGAAAACACACTCATAGAAACATGCATAAGATTCCTGACGATTCCTCTTCAAAAGAGAAAAAAACATGCAATAACAATATTATGCCCCTGCAGGACCGGGGACAGAATAGGCCTGCTCCAAATCCGGGATGTCATAAGAAGCGACTAACAGGATTGGGGGAAGTGATTAGCACTTCTTAGGGAGGTGGGCTCTCCCTACTAGCCCAGCCTGACAGGGAGTTACATGAAATAGAACACAACCTACAACACACTCATTCACAGATACACACACATACACACACACCACACACACACACACACACCACACACATACACACTCATCACAAAAGCCTGCAGCGTATAGAATAGGGCCCTAACTCAAGTTGTGAGCTACCGTGCTGAGGAGTTGGTTGGCGGAAGGGATCTTGGCCGTCTCGTAGGTGCCCTCCGGATACCAGGCGACCTCCGGTTGTAATATAGCCTTCCTACAGTATGCAGGCTCTGCTGTGGGCGAGCGCCTTCCTTGGAAGCTCGTGGGACCAAAATGAATCCTTCACACACTAACAATTCTTCAGAGAAGTCAGCCTCTCAAAAAACGGACAATCCACATCCCCTCCCAATTCTTCCCAACAACCATCCTAACACCATCCAATCCACCGTTCCGTGCAACACACCGACTTTCCCTATTCCTACACATCCTCCCCCATCTACCCCGCTTGGAATCGAAACTTTGGCTGACAACGGAAAGGAAATGGAATCAACTACGGAAACAGCGACTAATAAAGCGCAAGGGTTTGCATTTACACTACAACCCTTCGCCCCCTCTTCCCCGCCGAGGAAGAAGGCCAGGGGTGGCAACTCGAATAGTAAGAGAATCGGAGAAAGAGTTAATTTTTTGAACTTAGAGGAAGACAATTGGGCAAGATACTTTATTATTAAGAGGAAGGCTGGAACCTTTGCAAATGCATGTTCCTTTAAGCATTCTCAATAGTAATTTGGAAGACATAAAGGAAGGTTTAGAGCACGAGGGTTTATTGGAAGTCCGAAGAATAAAGAGGAAGCAGGGGGAAAACCTAATTGATACGGCCTCTCTCGTGTTAACGTTTGATAACACAAAACTCCCCTCCACAATTGAAGCTGCTTTCGATAGATTAAAAGTGAGGCCCTACATTCCATTGCCTATGCGGTGTTTTAAGTGCCAGAAATTTGGACATACGGCCCAACGTTGCAGCATAGCCCAGCCTATTTGTGTGTGCGGAAAACTTTCCCATGAAGGGGAATGCACCCCACCAATTATGTGTGTCAATTGTGGAGGTGATCATAACGTTCGATCGGCTGGGTGCCCAGTTTTACAAAAGGAAATAGAAATTCAAAAAGTTAAAATGCTTCAGCAATTGCCCTATCACGAAACTAGAGCAATGGTTGAGAGTAAATATTATGTCTTCCCAGATGTTAGCTTTGCACAAAAACTTAGAACACCCGTGCCCAGCTCTGAATCATCAAAAGGCCCGGCCCCGGCCATAAGGGGCAACATTATTAAGGTGGGTGAGATCCCACCACCAAAGATAACTGCCCCAGCAGGGGCATCGCTAACCATTAGGTTAGCCTCACTGACCCCTATTGCATTAGGGGTTCATGAAACTAAGGTGGGATCAAACCCACTCACAAATCCTGCTTCCTCACAGGACACCTGGCAGGTGGTGAGTCCACCTCGCCGATCACCTAGAAGGAAGCAAGCAACAATTGTATCACTACCTCGTTCAGCTAAGGTGACTCGGGATTAAAGAAACTTAGTGGAGCATCATGCTCTTCCAGCCAAAATGTCTGTTCCCCGCGCCTACAATGGCAGCTCTTGGGAACAGATATAGATGCCTCAGAGTCGGAAGGTGGAACCGTTTCGGACCGCCCTCCTAAAATTTCGAAAAAGAGGGGATGGCCAAAAGGCAAACCCAGATAAAATCGTCTGCTGAATAAAGCATATTTAATGACGAACAATCTGAAATTATATAGTAAAATTATCATGTTCCTGCCATATGTGGTCATTTTGGCTCTGAGACATGACTGAATCAATTATCCGATGGAACATGCGGGGTTACAAAAACAATGTCGAAGTATTACGTCGAATGATGACGGAAAACCGACCCATTGGCGTGTGTCACCAAGAAACCAAAGTAAGACCGGGGTACTCTATACGAATCCCCGGGTATACTACTTATAGTAAGGAGATACAACCCGCTCCAGGTGGAAGGGCGCATGGCGGAGTTGCCATCTGTGTAAGGGAGAACATCCCCAGTAGGCGGCTCAAAATCTACAAGGTGTGGCCGTGCGATTAGATATACCGTTGCAGATCACTCTAACAAGTACGAGTTTACCTGATCACTGTAATATTTACCTGCCTGACATTTACTGGCGAAGGGGTGATCTAGAAATCCTGCTCTCGCACCTGCCCGCACCGATTTTGGTAATGGGAGGCTTTAATTCTCATAATACCTGGTGGGGTTCAGCTTCGAGTGATCCGGGAGGCAGGTCTCTTGAAGAGATAATACATAGTAATAACTTAATGCTACTTAACAACGGTGCCCAAACCCATTTTAATGAATATTCAGGTTCCTTTAGTGCCATAGATCTAAGTATAGCTACTCCCACCTTAGCTGTTCGTCTGGAATGGACTACGCTAGAAGAACTTTTCCAAAGTGACCACTTTCCAATTAAGGTAACCAGCTCCATCTGCAGGTCTGATTTTGTCTCACCACTGCGCTACGACATTAGGAGGGTAAATTGGTCCGCTTATTCAGCTAAAATGGTGACACCAGTATTTACTGGAGATGTCACCACTGACATGAATAATTTTACGGAAGCGTTGGTGCGGGCGGCTGATGGTTCAGTGCCGAGGGTCGGTGGTAGAATCAAAAGATCTCCCGTTTCCTGGTGGACTCCGGACTGTAAAACGGCCAATGCGGCAAAGAAGCGGGCCTTTAATCAATTTAAGAGACATCCGACGGAAGAAAATTTAATCAATTTCAAGCAGTTAAGAGCCAGAGAGAGGCGAATTATTAAAAAGGCTAAAAAGGATACCCTTGCCTCTTATGTGTCGACGATATCTACATCTACAGGTATGGAATAAAATAAAAACCCTCTCCGGTGGACACAAAATACCGTCGGTACCTGCTCTTCTTCAAGGAAATGCGTCGTCACTGAGCCGGGGGATGTGGCTGAGTATATCGCCTGTTACTTTGCACAAGTGTCAAGTTCACGAGCTTGCTCGGCTGAATTCCTTAGACGGAAGGGTGACGAGGAGCTGCAGCCACTCGACTTCGACACTGCCACTGTAGAAAGCTATAATGTTCCACTAACCATACACGAATTCGAAAATGCACTTGGGAAAACCAGAGATACTTTGCCAGGGTTGGATGGGAACCCATACGCCATGATAAAAAATCTGACTGTGTCAGATAAGGAACAGCTGTTGTGGCTTTATAACCGCATATGGGAGACCGCACAGTACCCTGACAGTTGGCGGGAATCAATTATAATACCGATCCTTAAAGAGGGGAAAAATCCCAGCGACCCCTATAGTTATAGACCCATTTCGCTGAACACCTGCTTGAGTAAAGTCCTCGAAGCAATGGTTAATAACAGATTAGTACATATCCTAGAAACCAAGAGGGCTTTACAGCCAACATCAAGCAGGATTCCGCAGGAATAGATCTACTTTGGATCAAATGAGTCGCCTAGAAATATATGTCCAAAACGCCTTCTTGAGGAGAAAAACGTACTGGCCGTGTTTTTTGACCTCGAGAAGGCTTATGACACAATTTGGCGGCATGCAATACTGCGGAAGTGTCACGAATGGGGATTAAGGGGAAATTTACCCAAATTTATACGTAGCTTCTTGAAGCTTCGAAGAATAAGAGTATGTTTGGGGTCGGCCCCATCGGGCCCAAAAATTTTAGAAAATGGCATACCTCAAGGATCGGTATTAAGTGTAACATTATTTCTAGTGGCGGTAAATTGCCTAGCAGAATCAATAGGGGATTCCTTGCAGGTTTTCTTATATGTAGATGATCTCGCCATATACTTATCTGGTGATGACCTAGGTGAAATTGGGGAAACCCTACAGCAGGCAATAAATCGAGTGGCTGCTGAGGCTGCCAGAAACGGGTTCAAATTTTCTAGAACCAAAACGGTATGCATGCATTTTTGTAGATTAAGGCATGAACATAGTCCACCAAACTTGTATTTGGATAACACATAATAGAGTACAAAGAAAACACCCGGTTTCTGGGCCTCATATTCGATTCGAAGCTGTCATGGCAAGACCACATGGACTCAACTTATCTTAAAGCAAAGAAGACTCTAGATGTATTAAAATTTTTGTCAAGCTATAGATGGGGAACGGATCGTGAAATTTTAAAACGCATATTTATTTGTATTACCGCTTTAAGTTAGAATATGGCGCTACTGTGTACAGCTCAGCACGCAAATCACGCCTGAAACTACTTGATAAAGTGTATAATGAGGGATTAAGGTTAATAACAGGTGCCTTCCGTACCAGTCCTTTGCAAAGCCTCTATGTAGAATCAGGATTGCTGCCACCACAGTTAAGAAGAGAAAATTTGACGCTATGCTATGTCGCCGGAATATGGGGAAAATCAATGCATCCACTGTTTCATACCATATTCGAGAGCCATTCCGATGAAGAATTCCGACAACAAAGTACACGGACGCTACCTCTTGGATTAAGAGCTAAACGCCTTATGGAAGCGGAGGGATTGGAATTTTACCCGGTAGAGGGATGGAAGTTTAACACCACTCCTCCCTGGCTATTATCCCCTGCTTGCGTCCGTATGGACCTGGCATTGTATAAAAAACATGATACTCCTCCTGTTATCTATAGACAAAAGTTACTTGAAATCTTAAATTTTTATCACGATTACCGACCTGTTTTCACAGACGGGTCGAAGATAGATAACGGTGTAGGCTGTGCTGTGTACACGGATGGAGTTACCCTTACATGGACACTCCCTCCATATACTACAGTGTATACGGCAGAAATGTATGCAATAAGCCAGGCCCTGAGTCTCTCACTTTCAAACAACTACAATAAAGTGCTTGTGTTATCTGGCTCTTTAAGCACATTGACGGCTCTCCGGGAAACATTCTCAGCTGATCCAATGATTATTAATATCCATGAAATGTTACACCAACTACGTACACGTGGACAGGGAGTGATATTTGCATGGGTGCCAGGCCACATTGGCGTATCCGGCAACGAAAAAGCAGATCAGGCGGTTAAGAGTGCTGCGTGTAGACATATAAATAACAGCAGCCCTGTGCGTTCCACTGATCTACAAGTTTTTATAAAAGAAAATCTAATTAGAAAATGGCAGCAACAATGGGACGCCCTAAATGAAAAACTAAACGACATAAAACCATGTGTGCGAACTACAACAGCTGAGACTTTCCCGCGGCGTGAAGCGGTAATAATAACGAGGCTAAGGATTGGACATACACGTGCTACCCACGGGCACCTTCTCTCAGGAACTAGAAGACCGAGGTGTTCATGGTGTAGAGAAAGACTGACCGTACCACATATATTGGAAGGGTGCCAGGCTCTTCGACAATATAGAGAAGAAGCGGGCCTGCCACATGATTTGCGTGTAATATTAGAAGAAGGGTCTTCCTATATAACAAGGCTATTTGCTTTTTTAAAGAGAATTGATTTTTACTATAGAATTTAGGTTTAGGTTTAGGTTTATTTAGGATTATTTTAGTAAAGGGGAGAGGAATATCGAGTACTCTCCCCTGTGTGAATGGAATGTATATAATTAAAGGAATGAATGAGCTTGTATTTATTAGCGAGATTGTATTTATTAGCGAGCTTGTATTTATTAGCACGAACGTTTTCATCGAGTAAATGATGGTATGAATGAGGTGTAAGTAGTGTAAATAACATTAGATTTAGGTTATCTCAAAGGGTGTAGGAATAATTATAAAAGTACTACACCCTAATTAGATTTAGGAAATTTCTAGAGAAGGAATATTTATAAAAGTACTTCCTCTAGGATGCAAATAGACACTTGCAAAATGATGAGTTGAGTCCATTAAGTACAAATTTATTTACCTTATTAAATTTTTAATTTATGGATTATATGTGATATAGATATTATATAGTATACATAACATCATGTTTCATAAATATATTTACTTGATAGATTAATCAGAGATAGATTAATGACATGGAATTTGTTTTGACAGATAAAAGATTTATTTATTTTATACGGCTTGTAAAGGATGGCACTACTTAGGTATCCACACTCCCCCTCGTCGACTGGATCGATGATCTAAGTGGAGATGTGTGGAACCATTCCGATATCCTGGGGCTCCAACATATCTTGCCCGCCAAGATAACGCGTTGGATGCCTTACAGGAAACAGTGGGGCATGTGCCATCCCAGTTAGAGTAGAATCGGCTCGAGAAGAAAACAGTTCGAGGGGCGCTAATGACCTTGGTTGTCGATGCGCAAAAAAAAAAAAACAATATTATAATGCAGAATTTTCTTAAATTTGAAATTTTTCCTAATGGTTACTTTGCTCATAATATAATTAAATGTGGTGGAAAAGTGTACATTTCAGGGAAGAGACGCAAAAGTACTTGCAAATGATCATGAACTCTGACTAAGAAGAATAGAAGGGAATTGCCTTAAAAGCACTTTAAGTAAGTTGAATTTTAATAAAAGAGAAACTAAATAAAGAGAAAAACCGTTCCTTTGGGTTATATAATCAGAATGGAAGAAATTTATATTCGAGGGGAAAAGCAGAAAAAGTAACCTA
Organism: Triatoma infestans; assembly: GCA_011037195.1. Lineage (NCBI taxonomy): Eukaryota > Metazoa > Arthropoda > Insecta > Hemiptera > Reduviidae > Triatoma > Triatoma infestans. Next base: position 80,655 of record JAAEAF010002759.1, on the reverse strand, counting down.
GAAGAGGAAACCAAAGGAAAACATGAAAGGAAGAAGTAAAGAAGGGGACATTCACCGAACAAGGCATTGATTAGAAAATGTAGAAGCGAATTGATTCAATAAAGAGAGGGGATCGGTTGAACTCTTTAAAGGGTTCTATCATGTAAAGGGGTTATTAAAAGCGTAAGAGGCTAAGTAATGAACTGAGCGGTCTGGTCTTGAATAATATCAGAACCGAATAATATCAAGTCTGTTCTCAATTACCGCAAGATTTCTAGTTGAGAAACTGTAAAAGCTGTTACAACATTTTGTCAATCATTTCAGTCAAGAAGTTAAAATTGTAATCATTGCTGACGCGTTGAACACAATACCACCACAATCCAGAAAACGATAGGAAATTTTCTTCATTTAAAACTGATAGATTTAATTTGATTTATTTAATACAGAAAATGTAATTTGCTAAGAATGATTTTGGAGTAATTGTTGATAATATTTATCGATAAATAACAGTAATAAATGTCATTCGAAATTTGACATTAATTGAAACTAAACAGTTAAATATTATTTTCAGGAAAACCACAATCAACGTTTGATTGGTTTCAGTTTGTGACATTAATCATAATAATCTTGGGTTTTCTAATTAAATCATTAAAGTGAATATATCTGCAATATTCTATGTGATTTCTAATATACATTGAATAGCATGGAAATTTCTCCTCTAACTTCAGTGTTGAATTTTAACATAGTCTTTTATTTTTTTCTTTCAACAGCATTTCCCAGAATTATATCTGAACGTTTGTTTGAAATATCCATCATGTATTCAAATAAAGTAAACATTATACCGTTCGTTAAAAACTGTAAATTCATTAATTTTGGCGATGTTCGATGATAAATTTTGGGACTTATTTGAGATTTGGTCCGTTTGAATTTGATTTACGTGTATTGAGAAAGACTGCCAAGGGTTTACAAATTGTTGATACGAGGGTGGTTTGAAAAGTTCTCGGAATGTACTAGAAAGAAGTGTCTTACCTCGGTGGAACTGCTTTTATTTTTCCCCATAGTCTCCTTGTAGACTAATGCATTTGGTCCAGCGATGTTCCAATGCCTTTATCCCATCTCGAAAATGAGATTCCTCCAGGCCTGCAAAGTACCTCTCCAATTGTCAGTTCTTCCGTTGTAGGAAATCTCCATCCACCGAGGAAAATTTTCAGCTTGGGGAAGAGATGAAAGTCTGGTGGTGCCAAATCAGGTGAATAAGGTGGATGTGGCAACAATTCGTACCTGAGTTCATGAAGTTTTGCTATGGCAATAACACTTGTGTGCGGAAACTGAGGCCATGACCTTTCAGGCCGAACGTACTGCCTTTGCTTTCTTTGGTGGTGGTGTCTCAGCATGTTTCCACTGCTTTGACTGCTGGTTTGTCTCTGGGGTATAGTAGTGGACCCAAGTTTCATCTGTAGTCACAAATCGGCGCAAAAAATCTTGTTGGTTGCGCTGAAAACGGGCCAGACTTTGTACGGACATTTCCAATCTGGTGCGTTTATGGTCTAATGTCAAGAGCCGCGGCACCCATCTTGCCGATAATTTTTTCATTCCTAATTCTTCGGTTAAAATGTGATACACCCGTTCAGATGACATCCCTATAGCTTCAGCAATCTCTCGCACTTTCAGTCGACGATCCTCCATGACCATTTTATGGACTTTTGCGATAAATTCTGAGGTCGTAGCACTTTTTGGCCGTCCACTACGCGGATCATCATCTAAGCTCTCCCGACCAAATTTAAACTCGCTGGTCCACTTGGCAACAGTTGAATATGAAGGAGCAGAGTCCCCCAGTGTGTTCTGAAAGTCGGCATGAATTTCCTTTGCTTTCATACCTTTCTTTACAAAGTACTTAATCACTGCTCGAATCTCAGTTTTTTCCATTGTCACAAATCACTACGCGGGAACAACAACAAAGAGTCGTCACTACCACTCTCCTGCAGCAAGAGCACTGACGCGCCACGTGTTCACTCACAAAGGATGTGTGATTATTGCGCGGGAACCTCGTTGCTCTAGCACTGACATCTAGCGGTGATTCCGAGAACTTTTCAAACCACCCTCGTATTTCATAAAAAAAAGTGAAAATTTCTTATTTCCTTTTGGATGATTTTTGTATTTAACATTAAATAGTATGGACACGTATTCCCAACGATTGTAAATAGGCATGTTGTAAGATGATGATTAAAAGAATCTGCTTCACTAATGTTTTGGGGCACCCGTCCAATACAAACACTTTTAACTCACTAATTTCTTATCGGGGGGGATTCCTTTTTTTGAATTTTTTGTGAGCGTAAATTTATTGAATACCCAGGAGACATCATACCTTTTACCAGGGGAGAAAAAGAGAGGGACAAAGTAAGAGCGACTTAGAGAGAAACCATATTCCCACAACACGGGTTGGAGATATTAGTCACCTAATATCTTTTTTATCCCTATCCCTTTTTATCATATAATGAGTGCTTAATCTGCAAGCTCAGAAGGTCGAAAAAAAAAACAAACAAAAAATCACCTAAGGGAATTTACATCCCACTATTTTCTAGTTTAACTATCCGATCCATTTTTCAACTTTGAAAAAATAAAGTGAAGTTGCAAATTACCCTGCATAGTTTTTTCGATGGTCTAAATGGACAGACAAATGCAAACATAATATATATTTCTTTGTGCTGCCCACTATATTCTTGGATACAGACACAGTCTTTTTTTAGCTCTTAGATCTATAAAAAAGAAGGGTTCTGCGTTTTTTTTTGTAACCTGGTTTTAATCCAGCTTTGCAAACATAGGTTTTAAGAAACCGATGGTTGAAAGTGTGTAGTACCAAATTAAAGTTATGTATATAAGAATTTGAAAAACCCTTCAGAATTGATGTGGAGCATAGAATCGTATAAGGTCTCAAGAAATGTTTTCCGGATAGAGAGAGGATGAGGATGAGAAATGCATGTTTGTTAGGATTGTGTGAACATTATTCAATTCATATTAATAATAATTGAACAGTTTTTCCTACTATATTAGATAAAAACAATTGAAAAACTGAATATATAATCAGTTAAACACATCAAAACTTTAGGAGCAATAAATTCACATGTTCACTCGACCGAGTCACACACCAAATTCCAACATTACTCAATTCAAATTAAGAATAATAGAAATGGAAGGGAATAGCTAAGTGGTTAGCGTACTAGACTCCCATGCGGAGGACACGGGTTCGAGTCCAGCTGTGCTACCCTTAGATTTTTTTCTTCCTAGGAGTCCGATATGGACAGTCTTGTCTGTAACGAGCAGTGCACTGAGAAGGCACCGGGCGCCAATGACAATAGATGTCGACGCGCCTTCATTTAAAAAAAAATATATATATATATTATAAAAATAATAGAACTGTTTTTTCTACTATATTAGATAATTGAAAGAAGTTAAATGTTTAGATTACTTAAAGATTGGTAGACGTTAAAAACCTTCCGGCGCAATGTTCCGCAATTATGGTGTATGATACAATATCTGTGGCCATGTGTTTCTAAAACACATATTTATTTAAATTTATTTTCAGAAACTATGATCTTTATTTTTCAATAATAACAATTATATCATTAAAATGTTGTTCTTCCGAAGAAAAAAAATTGTGCAGTTTTGTGGTATTCCTACACATTGGCATACTGAAAAGCTATTTTACTAATCTGAATAAAATAAAATACAATTATTTCAAATTATAAGTGTATTGCAGTTAAAAAAAAAAGAAAGGAGAAAATCCATTATCAAATAGTTGAAAATAAGGTGTAATTTAATAATAATCAAATATATTACACACGTATAACTGAAGTACATACATACGTATAACGCGTCAACATTTCATCTTAATCTTCAGTATTGCCTTTCAGACTAATCCCAGAAAGTTAATGATCAAAGAACTATGGCTCCTATCATAAACCAAATTCTAATAATTACATTTCACAGAAAATAATGATATAGAGGATTATTACTTTATTCAATCAATATATAATATTACATATAACAAAATCAACTTACCTAAAGAATGTCAATCATACTATTAATACTATTAAACGGGCGCAATATATGTCATTTAGGTCAAAAAGTCTAACTACTCCTAAAATGATCACTAATTAAATTATATGATATAGATGAAAGGAAGGCAGGAAGGAGGTGATGGGTGTGTTCCCACCAAATGATCTATTTAGAGGATCTATTCAACGTTTTCACAACCTGTGCCTGAGAGGCTTGGTTGGGCCAAAAGGAAGGTTAAATAATGGATAAGCCAGCTAAACACAATAAATTTGTTTAAAATGTAATAACGCCTCTACATATTATATATCAGTGGAATTTTAATATCCTGATAGCGTTTTAATGAATTTATAAAGCAATTAAATTAGGTAACAATCATAACTGTTGTTTATAACATCTGTGTGTGTATTCCTACTTGTAATGTAATTTCATAATGTGTAGGAAGAAGTTTTAAGCTGATTGCTCGTACAAGTGAATTATTATTATTATTATTGCATAGAGTTATTAGAACCATTGTTGTTTAATTTTGTTAATTTTGAAATTAATTCTCAGTTTTATTTAATTATTATAGTATTTGCAGATAGAAATTGCGGAATCTCAATTTTTTTTTTTTTTGCTGATTTTTCCATAAATACAGTTTTTGTTTCCCAAGCGATGCATAACCGTCAGGTGGTCAAAATATCAAGATGGCGGAAGCTGAAAATCTCGATATTTATCCAGCACTCCGGGGTTCAAGGATCTATGAAACGTTTTGTTGAAATTCTGTAATATTTTTGGGAATCTAAGAGAACTTAAAAGAAAAAAAAATCTGACGTTGTAAAATAACTCCAAACCTTTTGTTTTCATCGTATTAACCCTCATATTTTTCTTCTGTTATATTAGAAAAATGTAGAGAAAACACCAGGTACATACACATCGCACACACACACACACACACACACACACACTCGCACACACATAATATAACATGTATTGTGTGTGTATGTTTTGTGTGTGAGTTCACGTACCACTCTTATGGAACGGGTAATGGATTTTAACAAAATCGGCTTTTTACCAACTACCTTCCTGTGGAAAATACCACTTCTTTCAGCTTTATTTTTTCTATCAAGTTAACCCTTTAATGATTTTTTTTTTTTTCAATAATTTCCCTATCCCCGTCTATGTGATGTTAAAAAAGTTATCCAAACTTGTTGTTGCTGTTGGGTCCGCAGAGCTGGAAAACATAAGAGATATTATCCGTAATAGCCTGCCTGTTTCTTTTCATGGTCATCGACCGGTTTCAGGCGTACGCCCATCATCAGGGTGTATTGTCAAAACAGTGTTATAACATAGACTTGTTACAGAGCAAATTTAGTTTATACACTGTGTGTAAACCATGTTCGATTCGTTAGAATAGTCAATATACAGTAAACTTAATTGGGATCTCCCATACTAGATTTAAGTGACAAGAAACGATCTGGCGATACACAACAGTGTTTCTACTGGCTAACAACTAAATTATCTCCATTATAATTTCGATTTGCGGCATTGAAGTGTGGAGTTCAGCCAAGCGTTACAACATCCAATCCGTCTAATAAGCAATCACACGTACGCCCCCCAAATAGTCAATACTCTATATTGTGTTTCATGTCACACCTAGACATGAGAAAACGGAATGCGGGAGCAAGAAATTTTATATGTAAATTAGCACGGACATAGGTAAATTACACAGTACAAAAACTTAATTAAGAGAGATGTAATAATCACTCTCCTTTTTGGTCGAGTTGAAAACAAGAAGAAAACTCTTGTAGCTGAGTATTGGGAAAATTGGAGTGAGAAACGCAAGGTGTGTAAGTTTAGCAGTAGCGTAACGTATATAATTTGAATGTTCGTTTGTGTATGAATAGTATGGAAGCTTGACGGAAACCTGGGAAAGCTGATAGTGGCGGCGGGCAGTTTCATAGCAACAGAAGCGGTGATGAATAATATTATTTCAATTAGAAGCGGTGAAGGAGCCAATCGAATAGAGGCGTAAAACACGTTGAGATGCCGTATTGACTACATACCAAAACCAACTGAACTGTAGAAAAACAAGCCACACATATATTGTGGAAGATTTGGGCAAGAACGAAAAAGAGGTTGATACATAAAAATTCAGATCCGTTATTTAAGAGTGGGAGAATTCAAGGGAAATCAAAAGATACCGCTAAAGCAAAACGCCCGGTTGTCTTGGTAACGACCGAACAATCTGAATATACTATTTGTTCTAAAAAGTACACATACAGCGAACGAATTCGATCGAACGAATTCGCTCAATTTATTCGCCTTTCGGTAAAAATTTGTTTTGATATCTATATTCGACGAATGAATTCTTTAGTAATTATTCGTTTATTTTTGTAGTTATTTAGTTATATTTTATTGCTTATTAAAAATGGCATCAGATGAAGACTTGAATGATTATTGCAAGTGCATCATACATTATTATCAGTGAGAGAACAAATGAGCCACCAAGGCAGAAAAGAAAACGCCGCTAGTACATGATCTCTTTGTACAAAAGTAGAAGTCGTTATAGAGGGGTAGACTTGAAAAATGAAAATTAAGAGCTGAAATGAAATATGGACTTCCGCATAATTTCTGTAGGATAATGTCTACTGATTTTGATAGCTGTTGAATCAAATTGGTTCAATTTTTTGTTTTTACTTTTGTAATCATTATCACAAGGATTCCACAAGCATTAATATAGTAACAGAGACATTTTCCGTGATAGTCTGCTTCATGTTGTGGTCATCGACCGGTTCCGGGCGTTCGCCCAACATCAGGATGTTTTTTCTTGAACAGTGTAATAACATATACTTGCACCTTGTTGTTACACATTGTATGTTGCACCTTGTATGTTATTACATTGTTCAACAAAAAACATCCTGATATAGGGCGAACGCCTGAAACCGGTCGATGACCACAAAATGAAGCAGGCTATCATGGAAAATGTCTCTGATGCTTTCCAGCTCTACGGAACCAACCATCACAACAACAATTAATATAGTCTTTATTCATTATTTAAGTTGTAGAAAATTATTCCGTTCCATCACTTATGTCAATCTAAACTAACAAAATGTTTTCTCCCTGGCATACACAAAAATAAACCAAACGAGTTCCAACTGAATTTCCTCTAATATAACGCCCAGTAGGTGAACCTTGCCGAAAGAAAACGAACGCCTTCGGGTAGCATTCGTAAGTATGTACACATTAAGCAAATGAATACGTTCATTCGTAAATTCATTCGTTCGTTCGCATTATCGTTATTACTCTAAATGTGGCCTGAAACTGTACGCCCCCTCCAATCAGCAGTTATCGGCTTTCTACCATCAAAGAACATCCCAGGAAATCCATTTCAAAGGCTCAAACGGCAATGGCTGAAATACGCCAAACTAGCGCGCTTCAAGCGTGTGTGACCAATGAGTTACTTCTTCAATGCTTTAAACCCGTGTGGTTGTTTTTCTTTTCTATATTATTTTTACCATAATTTTTCTGTAAATTATTTTTACAGATGTAAAATTGAAATCAAAAACATCTGGTGTGAAACACACACAACTTTCGCTTACTGTAGTTTACAAAATTGTAGTTAACAAATTTTATAGTTAATATATATATATTACAATTGAATGAAATTCGTAGGTGTTTTTATGAGAAAATCGCAAAAGTTGTTCCCACATCCGGTTTACTAATTTTCTTGAACCTCGGAATTTTCGCTATCCATTTATTTCTAATTAATTTTATTTAGGATGATAGGATTGTATAATCCAATAAGATAGCACTGTAGAGGATAACATGTAGAAACCCCTTCAAATGAGTTTACCCGGAGAAATGTTTCAAATAAAAGTTGAAGTTTGCTTTAACGGAAGTTCTAACAATGTAGAATTTATTATTGGTCCAAATTAACAAAATAGAATATAGGAAGAGTTTTTCTCAGAAGAGTATCTGCCATCACACGGCCGAGGTTATTAATAACCATCAATCATCCTTTAACTATTTAATTATAAACGCCACTGTTATTTATTGATTTAAAATAATACAATTATTTTTATTTTCAAAATTTTATATATCATTAATTTTACAGAAATCAATTTAACATACTTATAATTCAATAAATGAACATGTCTTTGGCCAGCCTACAACACTTGCATAAATAGAAGATATAATAAACAATTCAATGTGTCTCCACAATCACCTTTCTCTAATCAACAAGTAATTCATATTTAAATTTCTGTTTTCCTAAATAAAGCAGTTTTGTCATGTGAATAATCATATTATTTATAATTTAGCATTTCATTCATTGCATTTATAATTAAAAAAACACCACAATTGTTAATAATTTATTCACCATAAATGATTTTGTAATTATATTGACCTTTCAAATATTTGGTAAATATTTATTTATATTTTTTTAATAAATAGAAAAAAATTTATGTTTTATAATAAACATTTTAGAATTGTACAATATTTACATAATATATCAATTTTTTGTTAATTTATTTAAATTTTATAAAGTGTCCTAATGAAGAAGTATTTGGACTTTTATTATATATTGTTGTAAACGTTTGAAAATTTACATTTCGAATAAACAATAAATGCTAGCTGACTGTAGTGGTGCCAATATTACCGCCAATCAATGCATTCAGTCTAATAAATACATTCGCACTAATAAATACATTCCCATAATTGATGATTGGTGCCAATATTCCGCCAATCAATACATTCAGTCTAATAAATACATTCGCACTAACAAATACATTCCCATAATAAATATATGCATACTTAACACAAGGCCATACGATATCCGCTTCCCTTTTAAAATAATCCGCCTTGATGCTTGAAAATTTACATTTCGAATAAACAATAAATGCTAGCTGACTGTAGTGGTGCCAATATTACCGCCAATCAATACATTCAGTCTAATAAATATATTCGCACTAATAAATAATTGCCATAAATACACATGTACATTCGAACTAACTAAATAAAACTGCTTTATTTGGCGTTTACAATCATCCGTTTCCCTTTTAAAATGATTGCCAATATTAAAAGTGCTGACTAAAGACTAGACTTCCCCACATATTCTGCAAGAAGGTGTTCCTTATATAAGGAAGTTATTTTCAATGTATGAAGTATATATATAGTAGTATTTACGCTAGCAGATAAGTTAGTTGAGTAATGTGAGTGAAAATATCGAGTACTTAACCCAATTAGGTTAGTTATTTTAAAAGGGAAACGGATATCGTATGGCCTTGGGTTAAGTATGGATATATTTATTATGGGAATGTATTTATTAGTGCGAATGTATTTATTAGACTGAATGTATTGATTGGCGGAATATTGGAGTGAACGATTAGAATAGGTTATATGAATAACTTATATTTCAGGGTTGAAAGAAGATGTATTAAAATACTTCAACCATATTAAGTTTAGTTTATTGAAGCATAAGTACATTAGGGTGTGCAGGAACATTCGTTGAAAGTACTACATTCCCGAGTTAGCTATCACACATTAAATAGCCACCTCAGGATTAGTTAATACTTATGTTCCAAGTGATACTTATAACTGCAAACTTGTGTAATAATAAGAGTATAATGCATTGAATTAAATAAAAATGCTTTTGGTTTTGCCTAAATGCGCGGAGTTTAGTAAGACAAGTAATGGTACAAACAAGATTCCACACTTCCCTTCATCGACTAGTTGAGATTTAAGAGGGGATGTGTGGAAAGAATCACCTATATCTATGCTACACCTTATCTTGCTGGGCAAAGTACTTTGTGTGGATGCTAAATAAGATTAACATGCCATCCCAGTTTGTGGGGCCATGGATTGAGAGAGAAATAATACATAAGGGGCGCTAATGACCCAGGTAGTCCCCCCCCCCCCCAATTTTAAATAAAATGAAATATTCAATTTGGCTAAACTATAGTAAGATAGCATTAACATTACATTAAGATAACACGAATAACCATTAGCTGAGACAATGAATAAATAAATGCTTAATTTTAATAAAGATAAATGACATTTCTAGAAAAAGGGAACTTATTTATTGAAGTACAATACTTAAATAACATTATGAAAATTTAAAAACTTCTGAAAAATATATACACCAAATATATGTATATATATATAAACTATATATATTTGTGCCAAATATATATTCACCATACAAATATATATACATCATGTAAAAATACCGCTCGAGAAAAAAAAAATTAGTTGCTACTAATATACATGGCTATAGATTAACCTAGATTAGATTGACAAAAGGGGAGGGAGCCTCATTCCACTATGACCTACATTAAGAAGTCTATTGTGGATCCTCACTAAAATTATAGAACATTCTTCAGCTTTGCTCTCTTAATAAGGCCTCGCAAAGCCTCATAAGGCTCGTGGATTTGGGATTGCTTGTCCCCAGTTGAAGAAACCTTGTCCTCGTTAGGCCAGCACACTCACAAAGGATGTGTACCCCGATTTCCTCCTCGGCCCTGCAGAATCGGCATAAAGCGTTTTCTATAAGTATTAATTGATGCATAATTGGTGCATATTCTGCTAAAATGCCCAGTTAATAGACCCACTATTAGCCTTATGTCGGTTATGGCTCAGTAAATCCCTGGTAAATTTAGACAAATGTCTTTTAATGAATAGTTCGAGATTTAGTTTAACCTACGACTAGGCTGATTTGAAATATTTAAGATAGCCAATCGCTAACTTTTAAAAAAACCATCATTCCTTGGCCATCTAGGCGCAGCTTACCTTGATGGTTAAACTCCAATACAATGAAATGATAACTCTATCGGTTCTCCCACAACTCACAATTTTCTACCTCATCCCTGAGAAAGGGAAGGGTATTGCCCATTTTTAAAACATCTCCACTTACTTGGAGATATATGTCGTCTGTATATGCATAAAATACAGTACTGCACCATAGTTCCGGCATTGATTCTGCTACCACACTTAAATACTTGCAATAGACATTCAATATATAAACTTTAATCTATAAAAATCCTATCAAGACATTCAGGCCTAACACAACATTCATCCTAACAAATACAATCATTCTTAATCAGGGCTGCCAGTCACCATCACCAACGCCCAAGGTGTAACCTACAACCTACTCAATATTCCTCACACATCTTTATACTTCATGTGTGTTCTAAAATGCTAACTTATATTATAATTGGCAAAAATAAAATATGTAAATAATAATAAAAAAAAAAAAAAGCTGGTATTGCAAGACCTTCCTATTTTCACGTTGGCCACTTGACATTCTATAACCCGCTCCATAGCTTTGTATTGTGGATGTAATGGGATCTGAATTGTTAATGATTCATATAATCCGAAGAGCGGAGAAACGCATTAAATGAATCAAAATTTAGTTACTCCCCACCTAGGCCACACTAGAAAGGAACTGTTCGATTTATGTAAATACAGTGACAGCAGTAAATTTCAAGACAGTTTACAACCAGTTACCAACTTATTTACTACCTTCTCATCATTAAGCCAGTATGTCTCTATATACCTCGCGCTACCTAACTTCTATTTTACTGTAATAAAGTCCTTGCAGTTTGTGTGGTCTTTTCATTATACAGTGATCAGCATACAATCTCGTTTATTTCTCTAAAATCCAATCTCTCTAATTCTTTCAATCCATTATGTGAACATAACCTTTACTATTATGTTACAAGTACATCTGTATATATTTATTATTAATTTAGTTTATATATAAAAATATATATACCTTTACAAAAAATATCTATCCAAACACAAATCATTATTTTCTGCTGAGGAGTATTATATTCACTAAATTGTTGAAGCAAATAGAAAAAGCAATTTATGGCAGCAGTGATTGATAGTGATTCCTATAAAGAAAAAGAGGATGTCATAGAAATGCTGCTCTGTCATTCGCTGAGACAGATGAAGTTAGAGTGTGGAAGCATATTCGTCCGAAAAATAACAAAACAGTAACTGAAAAGAATATATGTATACTGATATAACTTTACCACTTACCAAATAAAAATTTATATTAACGCGAAGAATTAATGTTTTATTTTTTCCTATGAATATTAATCAGTTGTTTTATATTGTGTGGGTGTGTTTTAATCTAAGAAAAACATCATTATTTTATTCGTTATATATTTTAATATTTTATACATTTTATAATTGATTCTTTTTTTTTTTTTCATATATATTATTATATATACGATGTAGTTTATGCAATAAATGCAATTATCTTATCCGATTATTATTGTATTTTATTTAGGAATGGTCAAATACAGTTTTAATTTTTTTAAAGAAGCAATATTAATGCACATAATATAATAAATAATGAAAATAAATATATATAAATAAAGGATTATCTTTGAATCTATCAATTATACGTAATAATTAATTAAAAAAAGTTAGTAGAGTATAATATATAACGAAAAGAAAAATAAAAGAACAGAATAGATAGATCTCTTGTGGACCTCTCACGATAGTTTGTATTCAGTCAGTTAATATAATAATAAAATTTGTGTACATTTAATTAGCTTCTATTGTTTGAAAGATGCCAACAATTGTGTAACGATTTTATGTAAAAAATATGTTTATTTCTATGATATGATTGTAATCAACGATTTCCGTGAAGGCAAAGTCGGTGTTGACCCAGCATCGTGATTAAAAGTGGGAAGCTACAGTTAGTAGCGCCCTAAGTAGCGAAGTCCGGACCTAAACGGCCTGGGAACTGCGGCGTCCTCACCATACGCCCCCCCCATTCAAATTGCCATCTGGCAAGCCTTGGTCCTTCAAGGGCTATTGCTCCATAGAGTTTTTTTTTTTATTATTCTATTTATACAACTAGAATACGCTCTAAACTTTCAACTTTTCCCACAAAAAATGACGGGGGAATTCTTCAAACGAATCTCGTTACATATTCTTTGCAGGTTTTTCTAAATTTTATATATTTCCTAGTCTACACATAATAAGCGACATCGTTTTTGTTTCATAATGAATTTATGGTGAGAACTCGATTTCCAAAAATTACACGATCTATAATGAAGTAACCACTCTGAACGTTATAGAAAATTTGACATTTGGTACAGATAACTAACAGCACCATTTCAACATTATCAACCCCTATAACTGCTAACATTGTATTGGAAGTTAGTAAAAAAGTTGAAATTGGCATATGTAATAACTTATGGTAAAAAATAAATTCTGTTTAGCTTTGTGAAAGCAAGTGGGCGCAACCCCCACAATCTTTTCGAATTGATTACAAGTGTTTGAAAAAGTTTTATTATAAGTTATAAAGAGGAGAAAGTTAGTAAGAAGAGTATAAAGCTGGCCAACATTGGGTAACGAGAATATATAAGAAAACTTTATTTTTCTGTCACAATGAAATCCAGTGAAAAGAGGGGGAGAGTAGCAATAAATGTAGTGAAGTGGGGATGAGAGAGAGTGAGTTTAAAGGATTTGGAATAGTATGAGTGGGGGAATACTTGTAGAGCGTCCGTAATGTGTGTGGGGGGGGGAGACGTTCCTTGTTGAAGTGAATGTACAGAGTGCAAAGAAGTTCTTACACAACTACTTGATATGGATTTAATAACAGAAAAGGGACTTACCGCAAGCCACTAGAGCAAGAGGGCCGCATACTTATCACACCTCTTTATTTCCAACCCTCTGCTGAATGATTTATATCGTTGCAATAACGGAAAATATGTACGCTGAATATTACTTAAATACATATATTTATATATTTCTTTACTTTAGTTAAAATTTCATACAAACGGTTCAAGTGTTAACCCTCCCTCCCTTCTTTGCGGTGCCTCTTCAGCATTTTTTAACTTGAAATTTTTTTTTTAACGCGAATATGTTAGTGGTAGCGAATAGTTAGTACCTCGAGCTTTGTGTCCATAACAAATTTTTCAAAAATGAGTCTTCAGTGAATACATATTGACCGCTCTAGATTCAGAACCCGCGCAGAGAGATGCGAAACAATCACTTGACACTTGCTAGTGTTACTAGAAACATTTTCTTTAAATTAGAAATTTGTATTCAATTGTTCTAACATAAATATAATGGTGCTTAGAGTACATCTTTTTAGCACACAAGTCAGGTGGTCTCTTCAATGTAATTACACTGTACTCTGGACGATAGCGCCAATAATACTTGAAATCTGATATCCTAGTTTCTTCAGTATCCTCCCAAAAACGATTTTCCCAGATTTTTTTTTATTTTATTTAAAGTTATCTATTCAGTAAACATATCAAGTTTAAAGAAAATTAATGGAACCCTTTTGGAAAAAGTCCCGAAAACCTAGAAAGTCACCATTTCCGGTTAATAGATTTTCTACGAAAATGCAAGCAATATTTTTAATATAAATTAATATTATATAAATGGTAGAACAATACATTTTACTGAAAGTGTTTCCACTTTAGTGGGAAGCTTGACGTCGCTGCGGTGTCTGACTTCCGGTTGATGGATTTTGACCGAAACCTTCATGACACCAATTTTGGAGCTACCTGTGCGAATTTTTCGTTTTGTGATATTTTTCTTTGTTCCTAGAGCTCTGCCAGGATCTAGCTTTATTTTAATGCATTTTTAAACTGTAATTAAAGGAGTGGCCTTTTTAGAACGCATTGTACAGAATGAAATCAGTATTATTTTGCTACTAAGATCAAACTATAGACCCTGATGTCGCTTTAATATTCATAGTTGTTGTGGTTGGGGTAGTGGAATCGTTTATTGTGATTCCTGAGGTATGTAGTAGATGTCTTGAAGAGGGCGGAAGTTTGTTTAGAGATTTTTGGAAGTTAGTGCTCGAAGTATTAACACGGAATTTAATAAAAATAGACTGTATTTGAACAATAATTTAAACGTGAGTAATGGTAACTATTAACAAGAAATACTTAGAAATAAAATAGGAGATAAATAACTAATAATTGAGAATGATTAAAATAAATGAACTAAGATGCACAACTAAGGAAATAAGTATAAATAAAAACTGTATAGGGACGCGGAAACTGCTACTCGTATAATAATCTTGAAGACGTACTGAAGTATATTCAAATAATCATCCCCTCTTCCAATGGGGCGAAGTTTATATATTAGTGTTAGCAACACTCACACCAAGACATCTGTCCTAGTGTGCGACCTTGTGCAACCTTGGTTAGTTTGGTGACCAGCGATTTAGGTCAGTAGCCAGCATTAGCGGTGCTTGCTTTGATGTAAAGTATTGACCCTTGGTTTTGTTTGTTTGGCCGCGGCCTTGTCTTTAAGACAGCAGCCGGCTAGGCCACTAGTTATAAATTATTCTTTCTTTGTTATGTGTTGTGAAGGTTTGACATTGCTATGTCATTACATGGGTTTCGCAGAACTGGAAAGCATCAGAGATATTTTCCATGACAGCTGCTTTTTTTTGTGGTCATCGAGCGGTTTATATACTGTATATAACAGTGTATGAGAGTGTGTTGCTCTGTGCAAATCTATGTTATCACACTGCTTGACAAACGCATCCTCATGATGGGCGAACACCCGGTCGATGACACAACATCACGGAAAATATCTCTGATACTTTAATATTCATCTGCTCAATCTCAGTGACCTGTTCATCTATTCCATTTAAAATGAATTTTGAGGAATTCTAGAATTGAGAGATACAGAAACATTGTGCAGTGGAGTATATAACGAGAGGCCCGTAGAATTATATTGTCATGTACATTGTCTTCTATTGCATTGTGCGAAATTCTCTGTTAATGATGTTGGAACAAAACTTCTTAAAGTCAAAAATAAGAATTACTATCAAACTGCCTTCATAATTATGAATCAAATTATTAGTAGTTATTATTCATTCTGTTCATACAAACAGAGTCATTGTATGCTTAACTGGTTAGTAAACGAAATGAAAGTAAGTAATATTACAGAATTAAATAATGAATAAAAAGTCAATACCAGTTTATGGTTTCAGGAATATTAAAAATTTAAAAAGTAAAATTATTTATTAATTAATTAAAGTAATATAGGCATTCTTATTGTATACACAAATTTATTGCTATTAATTATTTAGCATAGTAAAGCGAATCATTGTTGAATTAATGTTTACCTCACAAACAAATATGTTCAGCAATGCATTGATCACAAATGCAAATGCATCTGGGCTATAGTAAAGCCTGAATAGTTCCAATCACTAGGCTACATTATTAATTTATAACCCGAACCATATTGGGGATTTATTAACAGTGAACGGACCACGTTATGAGATCATTGTTATTGCTGAGTTAATATTTTTATATTATGTTGTTTTTTTTTTTACAAGCAAAAAACATGTATTTTATATAAATAAGACACATACACACTCATACATACAGACCATTCGTTAATAATAATTTTTTATTCATCAGAAACATGAATTGAAAACTTAATTACGGAAATTTGACACCTTCACAATACTTTTTCTTTATCAATTAGACAAATATACTAATTGATTATACTTCAATTAGTCAATTATACTAATTGAAAATTGTCATCTTTTATTTGAAACTTTTTTCCCAGAACTCAACATACATTTGATTAATTAGTTTCTAGGACCTCTAATATTGTGGGCTGTCGTCTAAACAAATGAAGCTTGCTTGCTGAAGAGATAGTTTCTAGTTTGCTTCTTTGTGTGGTCATCGACCGGTTTTTGGGCGTTCACCCAACATCAGGATGTTTTTATCAAAACATTGTGATAATATATACTTGAACAGAGCAAATCCAGTTTATACACTCTGAGTAAACAATGTTCGGTTCGTAAGAATAGTCAATAGACAATAAACTTAATTGGAATCCGCACAATAGACTTAAGTGACAGGAAGTGATCTGACGATACCCACTACTATTGCTACTGGCTAATAACTAACTTATGCCCACTATAATTTCGATGTGCGACATAGAACTATGGAGTTCGGCTAAGCTTCCAACACCCAGTCTATCTAATAATATCTGTACGATTCTCACTTCCCTCTAAAATAGTCAATGTGTTTCAAATCACATCAAGGCAGGAGAAAACAGGATGCGGGGGACAAGAAATTTTAGAAGTAAATTAACACGGACGCAGGTATACACAGAATAAAAACTTAATTAAGAGAGAAAGAATAAATATTTCACTCTCCTTTTTGGAAGAGTTGAAAAAATGAAGAAAACTCTTGTAGCTGTGAATGGGAAAATTATTACTAAGAAGCGCAAGGTATTACTAAGAAGTTGAGGATAAATGAAACGTGTACAATTTGAAAGTACGTTTGTGTAGGAAGGGTATGGAAGTTGGATGGAAACCTGGGAAAGCTGATAGTTGCGGCGGGCAGTTCCACAGTAACAGGAACGTTGATAAATAATATTATTTCAATTAAAAGCAGTAAAGTAGCAAATCGAACAGAGACGTAAAACACGTTGAGATGTTGCATTGATTACAGACCAAAACCAACGAGAATATAAAAGCAGTGTATAAACTAGATTTACTCTGTCCAAGTAACTCACTGTTTTTTTTTTAATAAAACATCCTAATAATGGGCGAACGCTCGAAACCGGTCGACGACCACAAAAAGAAACAGGCTATCACGGAAAATATCTCAAATGGCTGAAGTTTTGAACTACTTCATAATTGCAAAGATACATGTGCAAACTATTAACAATCTGTTTTCAGGGTTTTGTAAATTTGTAATGGTTTCGTAAATAATAATCATTTATACAAAAAGAAAATTGATCATTTAAAAAAAAAACAGTATTTTTAATCAGAATTCTGATTATATAATAATTCTGATTGTAATAAATTTTTTGTTTTATCAATTTTGGGAAAAAAATTTGATTTACAATTTCTTAATACTGAAAGAAGGGCATTCATTCAGTACTGAAACCTCAATTTAAAAAAATAACCTGCAAACATAAAAGATTGCCGGAAAAATTGTTATCCTTTTCAAAATTAATAATTAATGCATTATTAATTTTCAATTTTTTTCAACTATATTTTAATAATTTATTATTTTTTGGTCATAAGCGAAGTCTTCTTTTATTGCTGCATTTTTGTTAGTTATTTCTAATTATCTATATATTTTAAAATATAACTAGAGTTTTGGTCAGAAATATTTTAAGTTTTTCTAGAATTCTGTTTAGTAAATTTTGAAAAATAGTTTTATTTTTTATACAAAAGAAATATCTTAATTTATTACATTATTAAAATGAAGATTTATATAATCTCTAATGTTTTTACAGGTATCTGCGCCTTCATCCGGATTTCTTGATTACGCTATCAGTATGCGTCCGGATTATCATCAGGCAATCATTGATACAGTCAAATATTATGGATGGAGAAGAATTATATATCTGTACGATTCTCATGATGGTAAGCAACTTTATATAATAATATCATTGTGAAAGAAATGAAAACCAAATAGAAAATAGAAATAAAAATAACACCTATAATATGAAATTTAAATGATTATAAATTAATACTAAAATTATGTATATAAATCATTTAATATGTTACATATTGAATTTGAGCTCATAAATTTGAAACAATAAATTTAAGAAATATAAGAATTATGTACGTAAATCTGAAAGATAGATATGTAGCGGTAAGCGGTTAAACTTATTTGGTAGCTGCAGCGCTTAGAACGAGAGGTATCTACAAACGGTAGTCTGTTTGACCGCAAAAATGTAGTCTCTGCAAGTAATTTATACTTGCAACATATTTTGAGGAAACTCGCTTCCTCAGTTCAGTATTTATTTAATTTTGTAGCCTCAGTATAGTTTCTGACTCAGCGCTATTTTCTATTTCCAAGTATTTAATTAACCGTTATTTTGTTTTCTTACGCTTTTTGACTTTAACAAATGTTTCAATGAACTGAACAATTTAAAAGAAAAGTCATTTATGAAGTAACCATGTTTTTTTTAATTTTTTTTTGTTGTCTTGGCGGGAAAGAAAGACAACAGCATCGCAGTTCAGATGCTAGTTTGGACCACTTGTAATGGATCCCATGGACCATCGCAATCCAATATATCCGGTTCCACGGAAGACAGCATTTTTATTCCACGATGTTGACCCTGCAGCCTCACGGTGTTGAGGCTGCTTTCTCTAGTTGCGTTCTTGTAGTAGAACATTTCTCTATGTGATACTCTCGGATGATGCCAAGACAAAATATAGTTGTTGCGCTCCGATGGCCGCAGGTCATCGTCTCCCAAAGCTCAGAATCCTCTTCACCCTCAAGTCTTGTGATGACAAGCTGTGTAAGGACTAATGACACATGCATGTTTGTGCAGTATATATAAATGTGTGTGTTTTTGTGTGATTGTTCGGAAGATGTAAAAATATTTATTTGGATTTGACCATGTAGAGATAAGTTATTATTTGTGTTCGCTTAAAGTTTGCTGGATACATAAGCTAACTCTCCAAAGTCTGTGTGATGTGTTTGAGTAAGTGTAGGTGTTGTTTATTTCGTTTTCGTGAGGGACCCGAAGGAACAAAACAAAGCTTCTTAAAGAATGGATAATCCACTTGCTCCACAGGATATATTATATTATTGTTTAATTAAGATGCATCATTGGACAGGTCATTGGAAGTGCTCTGTCGACCCCTGGCCGCGTTCTCTCATTACAAACGTCACCTGACAATAATTTAGTATTTATTTAGGAATTACATCATTAGAATCTAGCTATATCTTAGTTATTCGTTCTCGCATATTGATTACATTTAAAATAGTAAATGGAAAAAGGGTGATAAATAAAATTATATCTATACATGAAGATTGGACAGTTATATTTAATATAATAAGAAAAGATATTTCTGGGTAAAAATAGGTATATAAAGCAACAAAGGAAGTTGGTCACTAGTGTTTGTCATTTTTTTTTTTTTTTTTTTTAGACCGTCAAATATGAAATGTGAAAGCTAATTTCCCCAGAGTGATCTTAACAAAATCTTCCTTTTATATTTACTGTACAATTTATAATACCTAAAAGATATTTTCATAATTTTCCGTCAAGTTTGTCGTTATTTATAATATTCAAATATTAAATACAAAACTCCAGACTTCTATTTGTTTTTTCATGTAAAAAAATTAGTTTGAATTGCTTTTAAAATTATTAATAATCTGGTATGAAACACTCAGACCCTTTATTTTTTGTTTGTTTTATCTTCTTTCTTTCTTTTTAAAACTAATTTCTAACTTATTTTGTTTTAATTTTATCTAATTATTTCTGTTTTTTCTAATTTATCCATATTCACATTGGTTTAAATTTTTGAATAATGGTTATTTTGTTAGTCATTGCTAGCTATAAACTCTAGCAGATGGATGTAAAGTCATTGCAATGTATATTTCATATAATAATATTATATATATTATTGTATCTTGTATAATCTCTAAATAAATATTATTATTATTATTATTATTTGTTATTAATATTTATTGTTACCATTATTTAAAGAGAGAATAGCTATAATGTTAAATCCACAACGAGTGAGTGGCGTGGTAGTATGTGGAATAGTTTGTTTGTTCGATTGTCATAAATCCTGCTGAAATGATTTACTTTAAAGCTGATAGGACTAATCACCACTACATTTATTTGTTATATACATCTGTCTAAAGTGGGATTTCGGGACGTTTTCGGGGGAGCTGCCATGTAAGGTTTTCTCTAAACTGCCAATTTTGTAACTATACGGTGCCACCACTATAGGCTAAGCGTAATTAAACTTTCAGTAAAGAATCTGATCACGAGTTTATGTGATGTGATAGAAAAAAGAAAGAAGGATTAATTTAGTGGTTCCAGCCAGCCGCTATCTGCAGGTAAAGAACCGCGGCAAAACCCTTTCAAACAGGGTTCACTACACAGTCAAAGAACCGCCGCTAAACCCTTACAAACAGGGGTCAATACACAGTACCGCCGCTAAACCCTTTCAAACAGTGGTCATTAAACAGTCAAAAGAACCGCCGCAACACCTGGCCTGTATTCCCTTCATACAAGGGTCAATGTACACTCAAGAGGCCACCTGGCTACCATCTGTTAACAAACAGTCCTTGTTAACTACCGAGGTCAATATACTACGAGATATGTCTTAGTGTGGCACGTACTTACACATCAACCGTTGTGTGAGTGATGCAAATATAAACGTCGTCCCACTGGAGGAGGGGATCAGTTAGATATCAGCATCAGTATCTAGCAGTTCACAACCACTACGAGATCAGTGATCGTTCACGTCAGTTAAGTTTCACACATCGCGAGCGCGTCCCTATTCAAGGTTTTAAACACTATTTCCTTAATATTAATGATCATTTCATAATTCTTATATTCATTTACAATTGTGCATGTTAGTTTTTTCTATTTCAATACACTTTAAATTATTTGTTAAAATATAGTTTATTTTCATAAATCAGTAGTACGTATTTCGAATGACATTTCTCTAAAACTCTCTACTAACAACACTTACTCCTCACTTCAACTCCCGATACCTAGACTTCTGATTCCAATACAAAATTGTTTAATAGTAACGCACTTACGGTCAACCCCGTTTTTTTTTTTTTAAATGCAATTTGATTTTCCAATTGAGATTACTTATCGCAAACATCAAAATCTGGAAGCACAAAAAAGTAATAAATTTAAACAAAAATTTAGTTGACAAATTTTGTGAAAAAAGTGAAAACCAAATTACTTAATGCCTTTAACAATTTAAAAAAAAATTGTTAAACAATTCGAACATTCATTAAAATTTGACATAATGTCTTTATTATTCTCTATTTTGAAGAAAGTTCTATCATAATTTCTACAATATTAAAGCTACAAACTTAAAATACCTAAGGTTACGGTTACTCTGGATGATGAACATTACCCATTTCGGAATAAAAAGTTTTTGATTTATCAGTAAATATTTGTTCTTTAATTTAGTAACTATTGATGTTGGCTGCCATAATAAAGTAACGTAATTCTTGGGATAGTTTTTGCCCTGCGGTTATATAAACTGTAAGATTGTAGTCATCGTTTGTACAATCTTTTAAAAGTTAGTTCCTGTCACATAAGGTTATCTGTATGTACATATTGTTTATTATAACAAATTTACAAAGCAATGTCGGTTCAGAATTGAATTGTAACCTTTTAACCTTTACAGAATTTTATTGGAATAAACTTTTATTTATTTTCATTTTTAAAAGTATTGATATAATAATTGTGTGTCTGTAACAGATAAATAAACGTCTGTAATTGTTCAGTATAGATGAAAATTTGAGGTCAATATCGCCAGTACTCATTAATCTCAAATTTATATATATAAAAAAAAAGGAGGGAATCCTTCGTTGTTGTTGTGATTGGTTTCGCAGAGCTGGAAGGCATCAGAGACATTTTCCATAGTAGCCTGCTTCATTTTGTGGTCATAAACCTGTTTCAGGCGTTCGCACATCTTCAGGATGCGTTTGTCAGACAGTGCAAGCCTATGTTATCACACTGTCTTGCAAACGCATCCTGAAGATGGGTAAACGCCCAAAACCGGTCGATGACCACAAAATGATAAAGCAGGTTACCACGGAAAATGTCTCTCTGATAGGGAATCCTTCGTTCTTATTTTTGCTACAATTCCCATCGTTTTTGCTCTACTCTTTCATGAAATACGTAACATCACGAAATTGGGTCACATAGACGGGGGGACATAGCCCCAGATAGATAAATGTTATTTTTTTAAAACGATGATATAATAACAATTAATGTTTTATTCAACATTGAAATTAATAACGACAGTATACTAGAAACCCATTTGGACTTATGGATTGAATTTTGGGATTCAACCAGATTTCAAATATTTCATTTCTTTTGTCACTAAGGTCACTCTTAAAACGATCATAATGAACTCAAAATGGCATTGTATAGCAAAATCCAAATATCGAAAATTGTAAGCCCTCATTGTTTCGCGCTCAAAGCATTTAATCCAAATCTCGCCTCCCTAACTATACCAACTGTATCTATAACGTATATTGCGACTATATTCTCTAGCTATGTAAATTATATCTATTAATGTAGCCACAAGTGCAACACCGTTGACCCCGCGACTACAACTATGACTGATGATATTACAAAAACTCCACCGAGGATAATCCAGTGGGTATACAGCTTCTCTCCTTCAGCAAATCCAGCCCAGAAAACCACATATAATCTCATTCACTTCTATCTTGTTGTAGAGTGTAAATTGCTTCCAAAAAAAACTTCTGTTTTGAAACACTCACATGAATTCTGGAATTCTATCAATACTAATTATATATATATACACTGCCCATTCATACGTTGGAAAAAATCATTATTATTATTTGTCTGTGGGGAGGGAAACCCTACGCTACCCAAAGCCTCACTGGGCCCAAAGAAAAACAACAACAAACCGGGTCTATAACAAAAATCCAGACCCAGATCTAATCCATCTAAGAATCACCGCTGTCCAAATAAATCGGACAATAACCTTAAGCGGAAATAGTCTAAGCTCTTCCACAGACATCCTATTCCGACCAAAGATCCTGAACCTAATTTCCGCACAATCCAAGCAATCAGTCATAAGATGGATGGGTGTTTCCTCCTCTGTCACACAGACTCTACAAAATGGATCCGACATGAGCCCCATTATGTAGAGGTGTCTCCTTAAACCACAAGGTCCAGTAAGAGATCCAACCAGATGCCCGAGAGCGCTCCGTGAAAAACACAGCAACGTCTCACTAATGGCCTTGTCCGGACCCCCAATGAGCATTTTGGACTGCCAAAAACCAACTGAGCTCATCCATAAGGATGAATGTGTGAAGCTGTCCATAGCTGGAAGCCTGACAGACATGTGCCAGAAGACACGCCAACAGCAGGCTCGGGACCAATGAAAGGGAGAGAGGAGGCCGCCGAGAGAGAGAGGCGCCTAATTTGGCAAACCTATCCACCTCCTCGTTCCCAAAAATTCCCATGTGACCTGGCACCCAGACTAGAAGCAAATACTTCAGAGAAGAAAGCTCTTCCAGCCTTTTAGAACATTCTAACACCAACCTGGAAGTGAAGACACATGAACTCAGCGCCTTCAGCGCAGCCTGGCTGTCCGAGCAGATACAAACACCTTTTAAATTAGTGTTACGTACTCTCTTATCCAAAACACAACAAAGAATAGCATAAACTTCAATCTAGAAGACTGTGGTCCATTCACCAAGAGATACTGCCAAATGATCTCCGGTCTCAAAATAGACCGCAGCTCCAGACCTACCATCCATTCTGGAACCGTCCGTGTAACACCGGATGTACAAAATCATACATTGTACTAAAGTGGTGAAAGATTAATTCAAAAAGCTATTTTCCTGGGTAAATGTTTTAAATAGAAGTTATAGATATTGATGAATGTTGATAGTATATGTAGTTTGAAGAAAATTGTTGGAGTAGTTTTCGAGAAAAACGTGTGGAATTGAAGAAAAAAAAAAATTAGTATATTCGTATTTCCGGTTGATGGTATTTGCCCGCTACTTTCTTGTCAGATGCTATGGTAGTAACTTAACAAGTTATTTTTCGTGTTTATAATATTTTGTTCACAGATACACATAATACACGAATACATCAGACCATTCGCTAAAAACATTTTTTTTTTACTCACAGGACCTCAAAACATGTTTTTACGATAAAATCCTCAAAGTAGAAAATTTGAAAAGAGCCTAAAATACTTCCTCTTCCCAGCAGTGAGAGAAACTAAGAAGGATGAAGTGTTATACTAAACCCGCATTGTCGATGTGTATGACATTTGAGCTTCTTCTTAAAATTGGCAAAGTTTCATCAAACCATGGTTAAAGCTAACTAAAATGTAAGAGGGGTTTGCATTACATATAAAACAAAATTATTCTGGTGCGAAACATTCATACAACTTTCTCTCACTCAAGTTTTCAAAATTGTAATTGACAAAAATTTTATAGTTAGTATACCAAATTTAATTAAATTTTCAACGGTGTTTTTATGGAGAAAATTGCGAACATTGAAAAAACTATTCTGTAAAAAAGCACTTCCGGTTTACTAATTTTTTTGAAATTCGGCATTTTGGCAATCAATTTATTTCTTATTAATTTTGTCTAGATGGTAGAATTGTGTAGTGGAAGAATGAAATAGAAAAATAATAGTTTTGAAGAAACAGTTTAGAATATTTTATAGTATCAAAAATCTAACTTTGTTAATATTTTAAATGTATCTTAGTGCAGGGATAGAGCCAGGTATATTAAATCTAGGTCATTGCTATTAGGAAAACAAAGGCACAAAAATCCCGTTAGGCTAATTCTTTTGTACAAAAAAATTCCCCCACTAGAGAGAGAGCAATTCCTTCGAACAGTCTGCCTTCAGCTTTCAAAGAACACACGTCTGACTTCTGCTTTCAAACAATTAAGTCTGCATTCTGCTTCCAAGGCCAGAACACTTCAGGAATCGCTCTGTTTGTATCAGTGCCAGTTTCACAATATATTAAATAAGTTTAAATATCAAATACGAGTAACTTGTATTTATTATTTTAACAGAATATATTTATTGTTAACAGTGGTGATTTTTTAATTATTCTTATTACTTCTATCTCAAACATAATTATAAGCCCTTTTACAAAACCGCTCACGCCATAACCAACAACAAATACACATCACACCATTACATTACAATTGTATAAAACTAATATAGCACTTTAGAGGCAAACATAAGCCTATCCCTACCCTAAAAGCTCCCTTAAACGAGTTTACCTGAAGAAACGTTTCAAATAAATGTTGTAGCTCTTTATATGTGTAATTCACAAACTGAATGATGTGTAAACTAAAGAAAATCGTTAAAGTCGTTTTAGAGAAAAAAAACAGAAAAAAAAAACGCACTTCCAATCATCTGTTTTTCTTCAAACTCGGCATTTCAACAACATATATTTATTTCAAATAAATATTTCTTTGATGATAGAATTGTGTAATAAACTAAAATAGCATTAAAGGAAAACCTAACCCCACCCCTCCTACCCCAAAAGTGCTCTTAATTGCACTTCATGGAGAAATATTTCAAATAAAAATTGTAGATCTTTATATGTGTAGTTGATATACTAAGTTTAAAAAAAAAATCATTGGAGCCATTTTTGAGAAAATTGCAAAAATGTAAAAAAAAAAAAATTTTAAAGTGGTACTTTCGGATGAGAAATATTGAGGGGTAATGTACTGTCGGAACACATGGTGATACCTAAACTGAAGAATATCAAGTATGAACTTTTACGATTTTTCATTTTTGAGCTATGCTGTTCACCACATACATACACACACAGACTTACACACGCACATTCAGACAATTTTCTAAAAACCCATTTTTTTGGACTCAGGGAAACGGATATTTTTGGTGAAAATATCGAAAATTTGACACGATTACAATACATGCTCTTACTAGGAATAAGAGAAATTAATAATTCATATAGTGGGATTACAGTTGTTCTTTTTCCCGACACAAAGTTTACTTAAATGGATCTACATTGCATTTCGGCTTTTTTCTGTCATTCCACAAAATACTTGTTTTGACGGTTAAAAAATCAGTATTTAACATAAATTTCACCAAGAATCTTTTAAAATCAATTTATTCCTCAAAAATGTTTCAAACAAAACTGATGGATTTATATCTGTGAATTTAGCATTCGAAGCTTAAAGAAAATCGCTGGAGAAATTTATTTGAAGGGGTTTATGAGGAATCCATGTTAGGGCAACTAAGTAAAAAATGTCCAACTATAAAGGAATTGTATCTCAATTATAATTAATTGCATTTAATACAATAAAGAGCAGTGACGTGGTAATGTTTGTAACCAGATTTATTATTTATTTTGCAAGTTGGATAACAAAGTTATACATGTTCATCGTGAAAAAATTGGGAAAGAGAATTTGGAGAAGAACTTAACTAGTGAACATAGGAGGAGGCTTAATACCTTTGCTCGGAGGGGCAATGTGCAGCTCTACTGGGTACTCGGACATGCGGTAATAGAGGGCAATTACAGACCGCATCAGCTGGCTAGGGAGGGTCCTTACGTTTTTGTGGTATGTGGAGAGGTTCTGTCATAGTCAGATTAGAGACTTTAGGAGACGAGAGTTTTGAGAAATGCTGGGAGGACACGCATGGGCCTCCAGGCAAAGAGATTTATCAAAGGGACTAAGCAAGGGTTTTCAGATTACCTCCTGTCCCTTAATAGGATAGGACTGAGGACCTTGGTGGGTATAGTAATTGGACACACTTGGGTGTCGTTTAGTCATTTGCTTAATATAGGGAGGACGTCTAGTCCCATATGTCAGAACTGTGATGATGGAGTTAGGGAAACGGTGTATCACTATTTCTGTCAGTGACCCCGTTTCGCTGGTACTAGGTTTCGTGTATTTGGGAGGGCATCACTCTCGCAGGACTGCCTGGGAAAGATATTTTAGGATATTATAGACAAACTGGTAGACTACCAGAGGAGATTAATTAGGGGGATAAATTGGTGGGATAAAAGCCACATAGGCTTAGGTCGCACGCCATATCCACCCAGTTATATAATAATAATAATAATAACTAATGAGCCAGTTAGGAAAACTGACGTTTAGCGCGTGAATAAGGGATAGGCGACTGGTCATGTAATTTACTTAGCAAATTGCCAGAACAGTGCTGTCTGTCAAGTGTTCCAATATCAACTTATTTTCACCTGAATACCATTTATCTCATGTATCTCTTACTCATGTCAATATATACAGTGTCGGTTAACTCAAATCTCGATTAACTTGTCTAAAATTTTTATTATTAGAATTGATTTAATTAAAAATATTCATTTCAATGCCAATATTAATTCTCTTTTCCATACAGTTTAGTTTACAGTAGTTTAATTAATAGTAACACCAACTATTACGACCTAGTTTCTATTTTAAATGAACTTTTTATTTTATTTTTATAGTAACTATATAACACATTATATACAAACAATATTCACGGATTTTGCTTTCTCAATGCAATATACATGTATGTATATATGTTCCATACAGATATAGGTAGATACATATACCCAATACACTAAGCAGTCACGTCCATTAACAAAGAAATAATCGTTACACTTTATTGGAAAAGTATATAAATAGCTACTAGCACACTCTGTAGGATAATGGTGAAAACTTCCACTGGTAAACATTTCAAATGTATTTTAACATTATTATTATTTCCACTTTATTAGCCTATTTTAACGGCTTTACACACCATTAGTCTAAATATATAAAAATAGAACTACAACTATTCCTATTACACTAATGTATCTACAAGCCCAGTATTGTATTAAACCAGTTTTAAACCAGACTATAATAATAGTAAACTAATAGAAGGGGGGATGAAATTGATGTTTAAAATTATAAATTTAGTTTTATCTGTGCAAGTTTCAAAATCTATTATTAATTATTTAATGCTATAGAGAAACTAATAACTATACTTATTAGAAATAATTCTATCAATATCTTCTTCTCCAATACGCTATGCAATTTATTTATAATTATTAAAATACAGATACAAATTAAATATAAACAACTGAACAAAAAAATCACAGTTTAACACTGGAGCTTAATCCAGAACATCCAGGATTCGACAGCTTAATCCTGGGGAAACCAAATATACGATTAAATCCAAATAACCAGTAAAACTTTTTTACTGGTTATTGCGTAAGAGAAATTAAAGCGTTCGAAATTGAGTTAAGCCTGTAAAAGTACTATTGGCAGAGAATGAATAAATTGATAAGCTCTTGACCTGATAAGCTTTTGAATGCCTTGACATACTTTTTTCTTATTGTTCAAACTTCTTCAACCTCTTCAAGGTTGATTTCTTGCTATTTGTTAAAGCCTCTAGATTTCCGACATTTTATATTAATTGGTGGGAGCTAGAAACAGCTTTTAGGATGTAGCTTGGCTATAAAAGCCCATTCGTATATACCACTGCAATAGAGGCGACAGAGAGAGTAAACCGTAATTCAAGTCCGCCTGTAGGATACGATGTTAGCACTCACTTTGGCTGACACTGACAATATGGGGGCCAGCTATTGTGGGGCAAATTTTCTCTACAGTCGATTGATTCCATTCCAATGGTTTTTCTAACTTGCTTCCATATTCAATAATATATGCAAATATTATCAATTTGCCTTCGGCCCACAGAACAACGCCAGAATCCTATTTCTATACCCGACACGTCATTATATCTAACACTATCTAGCCATGTGTTTGGGAAACAAACTTTGTGTCCAAATGACCCCCTCAGGATTTCCTGTATAATTATTAGTCTAACAACCAAGCGATCAGTCTCAACATCTCCATTCAACGCCACAATCTTTTCTCTTTCTAAGTTACAACTTTCTCATTTTCTTTTTTTTATAAATTTATATTGGTCCTTAGTTTAAAATTAAAATTTAACATTTTAATTACAGCGTTATATAAGTCAGTTTCTTAGTGTTATAGTCCTCTCCTTTTTGCAACTTCCGATCTAATACTAATCTCCTAAGAAATAAAAAAATATGCTTATTAATATATAATAGAAAATATTATTGTAATTATTACATTATAAAATTATGTCCCTAATTTTATTATTCATTTCCATAAAAATTAATCTACGAGTAAATTATATAACATCAGTTTGTGAATTCACACACAAACATTTTGATAGAGCTGAAGTTTTACTTGCTGGAAATTCAATTTTTATTTGTGTTTGATATAAATAAATTACTCTAATTATCAAATGAAATTTTTAAAATATTTTATTTCAGTCTCTTAAAATATAAAGAGTAATTCAATCTATCGAAAATAATGCGCTTTCGAAAAAGAAACTTCAACGATGCTAAAACAAACAGTAGGTATATGACACAGTACCAACAAATAAATATATGACAAAGAAATTTAAAAAGGTCACTGGGGATGTTATTACTTTATTATAAGATAAAATATTCATTGAACATGATTGGACTATTCAATAAGAAGAACTGAAGAAACTGTATGTACTTTGTGTTTGTGGATTCGTCTAAGAAAGTAACTTTGTATCTCATTCCATCTATAACATAGGAAAACTCTTGGAAGAAAGTTTGGAACTTAAATTACCTTTCTGAAGTGTTTCTGTATCATTTTATTGTCTCCCTCTGACTGAATTAGGAAAACACAACTGCTCTGTAATGGAAAAATGAAAAGTCAGTAAGAACAATTCAGCATATTTAATAGATTGTTTGATTGTGATGAAATAAAATGTGAATTTACTAAAAAAATTAAATTTCAATGTTGGTTCACTTCAGTTGCATTTATATGTGATGAGATGGTGTTATTTAAAAGCAATAATATAGAGGCAGAATTAGCTCAATAGACATTGAGATGCATTGGAGAGGCCGCATTGGACTTGGAATACTGAAGTTCCAGCACTATTCCAGCAGTATTACCTTTAGATTTTCTTACATTAGGAACATCTTTAACTCATTGTTTAGTGATGGAGAGTGTCTCTCTCTCTAAAGAGAGAAAACTCTTCGGCGACCGGCAGATCACTGAGCAGGCTGCGGTTGCCAATGACCCCAAATGTCAATGCATCTTTAAAAAATATATATATAGTGATGGGCGGGATTATTTCAATGGTAACGCACTGAATGGGAACATAGAGGTCCCAGCTTCAAGTACAGCAATGCGGTCATAGATTTTCTCATCGTAGAAACCTCACTGTCCGGAAATGGGCATTGTTGTCTGTAACGAGAGGAACATCCTTTTTAACTGACTTCCTTGCCGTCGGCAAGAACGTTGGCATGAGTGGAAGACAGTACAGGAATGAACCCTTACCTCCCACGCTCCATCCGCCTTTGAAATAAAAACGTTAACCTGGATGCCGGGAACATAGCAGGCGAGCGCCATCCCAGCTCTAGTGGAAAAAATAGTAGTGGTAGAAAAAGATGAGGGGCGCCAAAATAAAATAAAAATAAACGAGGGAAACTTTTGGGTAGACGGCATTGCATTGAAGGCTCCGGACGCCAATGACCTCAGATGCTGACTAGCCTTAATGAAAATAATAATAATAGTAGGGCTCAGATTTAATACAGTGGATCTAGAATCCGTTGATCCCAGATTTTTAAAAAGAATCAATTAAATCTGTGGAAATCGCAGTAAGAGAAATATATGTGAGTATTATACATTATTTTTTCTTTTCTTGGATTTTTTCAATTCCGTTAAGCTTTTTGAAACTGAGTTTATTTCATAACAAAAAAAAAATTATTTATCACCTGCCGGCTCAAAATTGGGCAGAAAATTGGGTGTAATTATTTTAAGAAATTAATATAATGCAGTATTATCAAGTTACAATTAAGAAAGGTTTTTAATAAGTGCAATTTATTATACATTGAATAGATTAGATTCATATATAGCAGATACAGCAATGCGACCTTCTATTGTGCCGCCCAGACCCTTCTCATTGCACTCCTCTGGGCGCGGTTTTTTCCCGTGACTGACAACACTACAATAAACTTTGGAGGCTCGCACCTTAGAGAGTAAAAATCTAAGGGCATTACTGCTGGATTCGAACCCGCAGCCTCCATTGAGTTTATCCCTTCCCTAAACATTGAATAAATATACCTGAATTTTTTTTATTCACCTCTTAAAAAGTGAAATGGACATTAAAATTGTAAACTGTAGCACTCTGAGGGAAATTATATACAATATTTATTATGTTTTTATACTTATAAATGTTCTGTTTACTAAGTAACGTTACTAAGTAGCATAAATTTTTTTAATGCAAGTCTTTTGATTCAAAGAAAAATTACTGATTCATTGAGTCTGCGTAACTGAACTGTTATATGTTTTATAAACATATAACGCATATAAACATTTACACATTGTTTTATAATGGCGCAATAACATCTACTGTTGACAATGATCCTGGCCTTGTTATCTGATACCAAATCATTAAATATCATTAAAATCTGTTCACAACATATTTTTAATTTTGCAAATTATCTCTTCACAATTTATCTTTTAGAACTTTTTTCTCTTGTCGTAATATATATCTATTTATTTTTTTAATCAATAAATGTAACTCTGTCAGTACAAGAGAATTGTGCAGCATAAAATATTAGAAATACGTTCTTGCAATCTAATATTTATAAAAATGGCATATTAAAAGTGAAATTTTGACCCCAGTTTTGTCAATATTTACCAATGAGACGGTGTTAGAAAATAATATGAGGCTAGGTTGAATGTGATAAGGGTATATAAGAGACGCTGGTTGGGTGGAGATATTTGTAGTAGAAGCGAGGAAGTGGTGTGGCCCAGTGGAGATAGCCAGACCTACAATAAAAGTAGGCTAGTCCAAACCATTTCAGGCCGCATAATAGTACCATTTGCGTAACAATGTTTGCCTTTACCATCTTAACGTAGTATGTTGTTCCATCCACCATCTATACCATGCAGTGAGAACAGGCGTACTGGTTAGAACGTGTGTGAATGTGAAGAAACACTGAGAAATGGAAGAATTTCTTGCCCTTTTTATTCTTAACAAAAACTTATATCCAAGAAGAAGTAGGATACAAAGGCCCCTTCCTATGGAATATAACAGTTATATCGATAAGAATGAAAAGAACTGCCCTACATCCCCTCTCATCTGTGTACATCGTCACTAGTGGCTTACTTCTTCCGTTTACAGCTCGCCTGGGAGTTTGTATAGCTGCTCCTACTACTGTCTTATACCCTTCATCTCGCCGCCTTCTTCCAGTTATCTCACACAAGAATATTTAACTTAATTTTCATGAATATCATCCCCTAGGTTTATCATGCAATGTATTCTCCTCCCATTATATATTATATGAGACAAGGGGTAAAATTAAAATTAAATCTAATTCGTGAATATTACCTCTATGTGAACATTTTCATTCAAATCTATGAGTATTTTAATTCTATACACATAACAACATAACCAAGGCAAGCATACCAAGAGTACTTTTGGAAAAAGTGTTTTCGTATTCTATTTATTTTAATTGAAAAAATAATAGAGAACTGTCTTCTTGAGGCAATCTGCCTTCAATATGCAAAGTTTTTGATTAGATTAATGCATGTTTCGATAACGATGATTCCATTTCTACTGAAATACTGCGGATAAGATTTTGATGGCAATTTAACTAAATTTACCTAAATTTTGATGGTAATGTAACTGAATGGTTTTATTTTTCCTAAACTCCAGAAGAAAAGAATCAAATGAAACAATTTTTTTTATTATTACATAGTGGCGTCATAGTAATGTAATGAACAATGCCTTCCTAAAACTTTCAGCTCCTGGTGATCGTAAACGAAACAATTTTATTGAATAGGTAATTGGGTTTCAAAATATCTGTTAATGTAGGGGTGATTAGCTCGGGATCCTTGTGCAGACTAGGCCAGGAGAGTAATACAAAATGATATATTGGTGAAAGCTCGGACACTTCTCAGAATTGGAGGGTTCAAGTATTAGACCATCGAGGATAGCACAATAAGACTATGGTGGCTGCGGTGATGGGATGCGGGATGTCTTGCTCACCCGAGTTAGTAATCTAATCTATCCTGGGTTTCAAAATCTTAGATTATGCCCAACATAGCTTATTTCTTTATGTGGATTCTGATTGGTTCGAATTTCTTTCCATCATCAGATAATCTCGCTTTCATAAATCAGTCTGTTTTGTGTAGTTTGCAACTTTCAACTTGATGAGAAAATTGGAACTGAGAGAAAATCTCTAACGGGAAGAGAAAATAAGCAGGACTATGCATCTGCAATCTTATTAATGCGGCAGATTTATCGGGGCTGCAAATTTTTAGAAATTTATTTATTTGTTTGCTTACAAAAATAATATTTTATAGTCACATGTTTAGCTTGTCAATGATGGAAACACTTGATAATCCAAAAGTATAAATTGTAACTGAACATAGGATATATACTGATTAAATATAGCGTATATAGAGAGAACACTTAATTAAAATCAAATGGGGCTGCTCAATTTAATTGAGGTACTCCAATACACAGCGTACTCATCAATCCGTAGACATAGCAAAAAGCGATAATACCTAGCCATAAAAAGTTAAAATATAAAGATGTCCTAATGTCTAATGTCAAATAAAACAACTAATATGTATAGATGACATAAGATGCATCTAAGTCTAAATATAAACATTAAGTTTATCTATAAATATGCTGGGAAATAATTCCCAGGGAGTCAACTAAAATATTCTCCACTAAAGGAGCTATGTCTTTAAGGCTAATATTTATCTTGCCTAAAAAGTCCAAGTTAGTCTTAGGCACCACATGTCTGGCACCAAACCACAAGCCATGCACCTTGCACTCCCTGACCCCTAACTGATCCTTAATGTTCTCCTTATAAAAGGGAATACATTTTTCGTAAATGGCCCTTTTCTCCTCATCTATTTTCTCGCCCTGTTTCGGATCTTTACTCTCAAAACGTATGGTCCAAAAATGGTCCAGGCTGGCAGCATTGTCAAACGCTATAATATCAGCATACCTGCTGATACCTCTTCGAGAGTCACATAACGTTTTTTTTCCCCATAATTTCCATCAAGGCGTGCTTTACCCTATGGTGGCGTCTAGTTACAAGAAGCATGTTGTCAGAACAATTACCAAGCACATCCGCTAATGTTTCAGGCTCTCTGCCGCATCTGCGACACTGCAACAGCTCCTGCCGACTGTCCGCCAACCCGAGGAACAGCACGAAGTGGGGCATAGTTTAAGTTCAGCTTAACAGCATTACTCCATTCTGAACATGATAAGATTTTTTTGTCATATACAAACTGATTTAATTTCGGCCTGTCCTTAAAGTGATATACCACTACCCCTTGCCATTTACCCATTTACAGTTTGTCCATTCTTCAAAAGATTTTTCTCTCAATTGCTTTCTATGCTTTCTGATGTTACGAAAATCTTTTCCAGTGTCAGAGCATGTGGCCAACCGGATGCACTTACCTTCGCTTCAACCTCGTAATCAAATATTTGTTGAAAATGGGCATACCGAACTTTGGCGAGCTTCTGGGCAAGTGACCAGTACCTGCAGAAGAGCCTTCCACTCGCATCTAAGCAAGCCTAAGCCGCGATAGCGACGAGAAGCATAAAACATTGCCGAAGCAGCGCTTGCCAGTAGGCCGAGCATAGCCTTAACACTTCTTCTGATCAGCACATCCGTTCCTTCAAGTAACGCTGGTTTAGGTTTTGTTAGGATAAACTATCGTCGGGAATATGTATTGATTTATAATATTCAATTTCTGGTCTGGTTTCAATAAATTGGATGTGGTCAGTTTATTCATATTTTCATTGAGTTTTTTAACCGCATCTTGATCAAAAGCCAGTTTACTAGAATACGAGCAGCCAAGGTACTTTATTGTCTCGGACTGTTCACAAGATTTGATACAGCCTCCATTTTCTAGGGAAAGGTTCTGCTTAACCATAGTGCCGTTTTCAACAACAATGCTAGTGCTCTTACTGGGATTAATATTTAACCCTATCTCTCTGAATAGTCTTTGGACCAAGTCTATCACTCTCTTGGCACCCTTAATCTATTCGCTGTAACAGCCACATCATCCGCAAATCCGGTTAGAATAATAATCTTGACCATTATTTAACTTATACCCATATTGATCTGCCATCTCAGAAATATCTGCCATCAAGATATATAAAATAAAATAATAAATTTGGGAGTAAATTTAGTATATAAATAAAATTTTGAACTAAACAAATTTAAATTTGGATTACAGGATGCATTCTAAAGGAGGAATTTATAAAAAACGCAATAAAACCAGATCCGTCTCTATCCTCAGAAATTGCATATATTAATTGCAGAGTATGTTATGAATATACGAAAATTGGAGTACAGGCTAACTTCTTAGTAAAGTTTAATATTTGTGAAAAATTGTTAACTTACCTGAAGCTAGAGAGACCTCAGAGAGGTGTTTATCTCTAAAAATGGTATATGTGGGACAAAAGAGGAACTATGGTAGATATCTTCTTTTTTCATTAAGGTTACATGCAGAACATGGCCGACTAGGAACTGCGGTGTACATGATATTCTTTATTAAAAGTTTGATATAAAAAATACTGGCAGTTCTTATTAGTGCTATGACCAACTTTAGGAAAGGATATTTACAATTTAACGGACAGCTGAGGAGAATTGGCAGGCAGAGCAATGTTGGCATATAGGGCACTATATCCCAAGTAGCACAGGCCTTCCTAGTTAAGATTTCTCGATGAATTTGAGTAAGCAGATGGAATATTATTTAGCATCTTTTTTAAAAATGAATGGACTTTGGTTAAGCTAAATGTCATAGAAACCCAAATTAATGAAAAATTGTCTACTCTTTGTTAACCTGTTAAATTGTAACATTATAGAAGGGAGTAGATTTAATATCAGTAACGTGTTGTAACAAAGACGAGGAAGACAATCACGGTGCATTAATAAAATTTTACAGTGCCAGCTTTTAGCATATTTCAGAATGGTGGTAGTAATGTGTGATAATATCTCATATCTTATCATTATAGTTAGATGTCATTTTTAACTTTTAACTTTTTTGTTAAGTGGAGAACTTTTTTCCAAAAAAAAAAGCTGATGTTGCTCCAAAAGATTCATGTGACTCAAACCCAAGACCGCTACACGTAAAGTAATGTGCCTTTTCAAATCGATTCATGTAATTTGGAAGTACCACTAAATGATTTGCTGCACAATACTCTTCCAAAATATTCAGTTTCATGAAAAAGTATAAAGGGCAGTATTTAGACTATTCCTTATAGTAGAATTAGGAGAGTGCTAAAAACGGCCAACAATAGACTCAGTAATATATTTTCTTTAATAACGTTCGACCCTGGCCTGGCTTGGTCTTTTAGCTTTTTTGTGATGGTCGAGGAGCTGGCCCGACGCATCAACCGCCAACCTGGAGGACCAGGATGTTTGATTTCGGGGTTCCCTAGCTAGGTTGCCTTCACGTTGGCTATGAGCCCCATCCGCTCATAGAAAATATATTACTGAGACTATTGATGGCCGTTTTTACCACTCTCCTCCTTATATTAAATTTCTTTTGTAAGTCGAAATAGCTGTCAGATACTATAGCAGAATTATCTACAAATAAGAGCAGTAATACATCATTAATTCAATCAATGTTTATTTCTTCTGCCCCATCATCTCAGATATAACAAACGATATCATGCCGAACCATAATAAACAGAAAAGGGCTAA
Source organism: Triatoma infestans (assembly GCA_011037195.1). NCBI lineage: Eukaryota > Metazoa > Arthropoda > Insecta > Hemiptera > Reduviidae > Triatoma > Triatoma infestans. The sequence goes on along the minus strand of JAAEAF010002759.1, from coordinate 43,418 downwards.
GGGGCTCTTCTTGAAACACTCCGTCACCCATATATCAGAAGAGTAATCAGATTCATCTTTTACATATATTTCTGCTTTATCGTCCCCCGACCATTAAGTTTCCTAATCATGTTTGGATTGAATGTCAGTATGATTGATTTATCCCATAACCTTCCATGACAAACACAATCAAATGCCCGCTTCAAATCTACAAAAGCAACAAAAATAGAAGGCAGTCGCAATTGACAATGAATGAAGAAGGGTGAAAGCAATATCTAAGCCTAACAACATCTTCCTTTATCGGAAATATGCCTGGATTTCTGAAAGAAATTTATCTACAATTACTAAAGCGGCTTATTCAAGTCAACGATTTTCTATGTATTTATTATTTTATTACTTTCGTTGAATTGGGACTGCAATAAAAATTATTTTTGTTATTTTGCATAATGCTATTTAAAATATTCTAAGAATCTTATACTGACATTCCGGCTGAATTACTTGAATTGCTGCCACAAATAAAAGGGTAAATGACTTAATTTATAATTTTAGAAGATGTCAATATGGTATACGTGTTATTAGGAGAGGATACCCGCAGGGAATAAATGGCTAGTCCATTTCCCGTTACGGTGAAACTAATGTTACTCATTTAAAGATATTCCCTCACAAATCATCTTACATTTCTTCCAGAATAAAGTTTTTCTTCCAAGGGAAATTCGTTCCACTGTTGATTTTCATCTCCCTATGTTACCTACTTGATCATTGTCAGTGATAAGAACACTGAATTTTTTTAATGACAAAAGAATGCCATAGGCAGTTGGCCTTCTGATTGTTGAACGACTTCCCTATATGTAATCTACAATACTTAACTTTCAAAAACCAATAGATATTTCTGGGGAGGAACATTTCAAATCAATGGAGATCAAACTCATAGAAAATTATATTACTTGATAGGTTGTTTAAACAAGATAAATCATTTTTCTGTAATTTCAGCAATTAATTATAATTAATTAATTCATTAATTTAACATGCTCAATAAGAAACCTTTAATATAATTCAGCTAAATTATTTGCTATATCTTCGTAGATATAATAATAATAAATTAACATAAAAAATTGAAAAAAAATATATATATTTTCATCATTGTAATGCTTGTCATATTACAGATTTCAGTTCCCTATGTTTCAGTAATTTATATTCAAAGCTAATTTTGCTATCAACTGCCCGCTACATATTGATAATCTCAAAATTTTCTTGCTGAACTCGTAAGAACATCTTCTCCCACGAAATCTAATCACTTCGAAACATCGTAATATATCCATTGATATAATTGCACTGCTTTGCGTATAGCATTTGAGGATTAAAAGTTTTTTTTCATTAAATGTTAACCATAATTTTAAAATTAAAAATTTTAGAACCATAAGTTCTTACTACAGAGTTTTTTTTCTATACCTTAATTGAACTAGTAAATTCAATATAGACGTGATAATTCAAAATTAGTGGTATACGTATAATCACGGAGGCCAAACAGCGTCTACTAACTCTTCTTAAGTTTTGTCATGGCTAACTAACAAATAAAAAAATATTTATAATTTTTCTTAATTTTCGAATATTCTGCATATATAAAATTGGAATCACAAAAGGTAATTCCTTCAGCACTCTATGGTTCTCGTGATTCATTGCGAATGTCTTTATATTGTTGTTCCAACATATTTCTCTTTGGTTCGTCGTTAATTCATTAGAGGTGTCTAAATTTCTATACCCTTGCCAAAAAAAAATTCTGGTGTGAAACACTCGCACGACTTTCTCTTTCGTTTATAGCTATGCAGTTAGCAAACCAGTTTTAAAGGAAATCGTTATAGTCATTTTCGAGAAAATTTCGAAAAACTCGAGAACTAATTCTGTAAAGTTACACTTTCGGTTAACTGATTTTCTTCAAATTTGTAATTGTGGTAATGCTTCTAATGGAAGTATATGAATATTATATAAAGAGTAGAATCAGACATTATTTCTGTAGTAGCACTTTAAAGAAAAACTTAACGCTACTGTTTCCCCAGAACCCCCGCAAACAAAAAATCAATTTCTCCGAGTCAATATTTCAAATGAAATTGAAACGCATTCATTGGTGGAGATAGTATACGAAATTTAAAGAAAATTGTTTGAGATATTTTCGAGGATGACAAAAAAAAATCATTCAGTATTTTGCCCAAAACCTTCGGGTAAGATGCCGCGATAGTATCTAAACGGAATACCAAGTTTTTAATCTTGAAAAAGCGATTTTTTTTTTTTGAGATATTTTGTTTGCATAAACAAAAATTTTACGTAAACAAAGATTAACGCCCATACACACACAGACGCAAACCATTCGGTAAAAACATTTTTTCGACGCAGGGAACCCCAAAACATGTATTTCCGGTGCAATTTCTGAGATTGGATCCGAGTCTTACCAGCACTAAGTGAAACTACAGAGGCTTCAAGGAAGAGAAAAACTAAGGCTAGCAATATATTCGTACCGACAACCTCCACGTGGAAGTCCAGCGCGTTACCACTGGTCTAATCCCATCCCTTGGTAATGATTAAATTACAAATATAAGCATATTGTATTAGTACCATATTTATGTGCCTATTATTGAACGTTGTTTTATTATGTTTAAGAACAAAAGAAATCGTCATGACTTGTTTTTCCATGTGGTCAAGATTAGCGCAAATGAAACTGCCGATTGAAAAAATAAATTTTAGTCACGTTATGTTATTTACGAAAAGGGTGTTCATGCTATAAAAGAAATTTTGTTTTATTTATGATAAAGTTGGAGAGAGCTCGCTGTAGAAATGGTCTACCATATTTAGGAGTCAAGTTTTAAACTAGCAGACCCATGTCAGGTATTTAGTTTTAAGACACAAGGGAATAAAGGACCAATTATAGAAAATCCACGTACCACAATCCCATGATTGCACGGAAATTTGAAATGAAATGAAGGCCAGTCTCTCGGTGTGACATAGTTCCAAATTATCAATAATCTTCACAGTCCGATGTCTTCAATACCGAGCATCATGTTTTGAGAACAAACAAAAATTGCCAGCATAACGCGATTCAAGGCCAAATATAAGAAATTATCTTTTAATTAACAGCTATAATTGTCTTTCGTTAAAAGGAAAGGACCCTCAAAACTAGTTAACTGAACCCTTAAAACTACATAAAACTCACTGCAGCTATAACATTACATAACTTGGTGTTAATGACCCTTAATTAAAAAGGAGATGACTAAAGGAGAGATGAAATGTGATTAAATCACCTCCTAATCTTGATGTCTGCCCACGCCACTTCGGAAATAAAGATAAAAGTCACTCTTTCTTGTCAGTATTCATCCACCTTTATTGCTTATTCACAATTATCTATTTATAGAACATCGTAATAATAATTGTATTAAGAGATAGAGATAAGAGAAATGGTATTAAGAGATATTTAAAGATAATAATAATAATTAATAAAATCATACTGATTTCTATTTAAAGCAAATTAAAATACACAATACCTGTATCATATAATGGGAAAAATCAGAACACTATTTGTTTCAAAAATTTCCTTAAATATTTGATTTCAAATCTCTTACATTTATTCTTAAATCTCGATAAAAATATAAAAGATTTCTAGATTTAATTTCAATAAAAAACTAACTCAATAAAATTCAATAAGTCAATAAAATTCACGACAATAAGCTCATTTCGCTTCTCATCAGCTGATCTCAAAATTGCCAAAATATTCTAATAAGTTTTTTATTTATAAATGTTCAGCAGTGCTGGTTCACTTAAATGCTTAAAAAATGACCAGTTTAATCGGGCAATGTTTCTTGAGAATTTAGTCCAATTTTATCTTGAACTCCGCTTATTTGTACTCTTAATTTTATAATCAATGCCTTTTTCACTTTTGCAAAACATACAGGTCACTGAGTTGGAAAATGTGTGATGGTTTTCAAGGAATAAAAATATCTTACTAAGTAGGCTACCATGAATAACTCAACTAATCATTCCGGCAATAGATATAATGTACTTCATTGTTTATTTTTAATGTAGGGGGAGAATGGCTACGTACAAGGTTTGATGAGACTTGCTCCCACTAATAAAAACACCCCTCCCTCAAAGGCACTTTTCCAGTCGGGAACAGCTTATGGTACTACTTCGAGGGGTTGCCTAGTAACGCCACTGCGGGCTGACTCCGGCGTAAATGGACCCCGTTCTCGGGAGGTCTTGGTGCCTATTTATTTCTACACTCTTCATCCGCAGGACCGTCCGGACAAAAGTAGCCACCCAGTCCCAACGGTCCCACCGGGCGAGCATGACCGGAGGCAGCCCGCCTCACCACCGTCTCCTGGGATATCCTCCCGTTTTCGGCTTCCAGTCTCTGCCGTTCTCGCTCTCATCTGCCATATCTAAAGAAGCTATGGAACGCATCATCTCTGTCTGCATCTCCGTAGATCTGCCACTTTCCCCACCCTCCACGGGTAGCGGCAAAACAGCCATGCCCTGGAAGAAATTGGGTGAGGAAGTAGTCGACCTTGCCGTGCTCCTTACTTCCATTGGTAACTCCAAGAATTGACGCAATAGTGTCTTGAATCTACGATGATACATGAACTCCTAAATTAGCCCTAGTTTTACTCATGAAGACCTTGGATCCATAAAATGGAAGTACTACTTATTCTAATTCATTCACTACTTATTACATACTCTAATTCAGTACTTCTTACTCTAATTTATCTACTTACTCTTAAGCCATTTCAAAAATAAAATCAAACCAGTTTTACAGAATTTCGTTTGGTCATTCCTAAAGGAAAGAACTTCATCATTGTTGCATGAGAAGGGGAAACGAAATTAGAGGAAATTCGGTTAAATGGCGGACAGATAAAACCTTACTTTTGAAAGGAAGTTCATAATGTACGATGAAATATTTAAACAGAGAGAAGGATATTAAATTGAAATAAATAACCTAATTAAGAAAAAAATAATTTAAAAATTTTAATTAGTCTTCTATTTGATAATTTGTTATCTTGGTGTAATAATTGCGGGAAAGAATTATTGTATCTAAATAATTAGTTGTTTCGTCTGACATTCACAATAACACCCCGGGGAAAGGTAAGATGGCACTTTTCCTTTCTATATTTTTTTTCTTTCTTTTCCTTAACTTCCTTATTTTCAACTTTCCCAAAACTTTTATTGAGTTGGCCAAGGCAATTATAATTTTTCTTCACTTATTTCCACACTCATTTTATATAAATATCTTTCTTATCTCTCTCTCTCTCTCTCTCTCTCTGTATATATATATATATGTATATAAATATATATATATATATATACACCTATATATATAATTTGTTTAGAGAAATAGAAGGAGTGAGTGAAATAGAGTTAGATTGAATAGCTCTGCAATTTTTCTCGGTCCTTGACCGTACTCCAAAAAAAAAAAAATCTGTTGTGATTCACTCACACAATTTTCTTTGATTCCAGTTAATACAATTTTATACCTGACAAAATTAAAATTGCCAAAGATAATTAATGCAAAACTATTACCCCAAAGACCAGTCGGTTCCACCATCGGTTGTCGCTTCTCGCTCATAACGCAGCAGTCAAAAAACTTGCCTTTGACTAATCTATCTATTTATCGGTAATTTTTCAAGTACTTTGTATCTTTTCCCAAACACAATAACAAAACAGTAATTTTAACAACACACATATATATATATAAACCATTAGATTAGATTAGTTTGGGGAGGGCAACGCTTCATTCCACTGTGACCTGCATTAAGAGGGTTTATAGCACATTCTTCAGCTTCGCCCTCTTAATCAGGCCTAGCAAAGCTGAAAGTGGCTCCGCCATGAAGCTCGTGGCTTCGGGATTACTAGTCCCCAGTTGAAGAAACCTTGTTCTTGCCAGTCCGGCACATTCACAAAGGATGTACACCAGAGTTCCCTCCTCGGTCCTGCAGAAACGACATAATGCGTTATCTGCAAGTAATAAATGGTGCATGTGCCTATTCAGCCTACAATGCCCCGTTAGTAGACCACTATTAGCCTTGTATCCCTTTGGCTATGGCTCAGTAGATCCTTGGTAAATTTAGGCAAATGTCTGTTAATAAAGAGTTTCGCCTGCATGTGCCCTGGCGTTCTTTCTTAAATGAGGCTGCTGGGCCGCCCGCAGAAGGGCTCGGGGCCTATAAAGGTATCCTTCGAGCCCTCCCGCGTCAGGGCGTCCGCCCTTTCGTTACCAAGGAATCCCGTGTGGCCCGGCCCCCAGGCGAGTGTCAGCTTATTCCGAGCATCCACCTCGGTTAGGGCAGATAGGCAGTCCCACACCAGGCTTGAGACTATCTGGTGTGAGGAAAGTGCCTTCAGGGCTGCCTGACTATCGGAGTATATGGCTGACTGTTCTACCCACTAACCCTTGCCTTATAATCTCCTTAGCGCTGAGTTGTAACGCCATTACTTCGGCCTGAATGACCGTAGCATACATCACTAGGCTGGCCTTAATCTTAACTTTAGGCCTGCCCCCATAGACCCCCGCTCCGACCCAGTCGGAGTTTTAGAGCCGTCTGTCTCCGAGCAGAGAGGGATCCCTGTCCCATTCATCCCTAATCGGTATAACAATGTGCAAGTTCCTTTCAAAATAAAGCTTGGGAACCATCCTATCGGTAGGCATGCCAAGTACCTAGTCAGCCTTAACTTCTTCTATCAACCTCTGGTTAAAGTATCATGCCTAGAGGTGATAAGTGGCGGCCCCTGCAGGAGCCTATGAATTCCCATTCTGGCTTCGCCTTGAATGAGAAGATGCAACAGTTGTAAATTAAGGAAGACCTCCAACGCCGCAGTCGGGGTGGTCTCATGGCCCCCGTGGAACCCAGGCATGCTTGCCCTTGGATTCCACTCAGCCTTCCCACCGTCCCCTTCTATAAACCCCCCCCTCATATAAACCATGCACTAAAAACATTTTTTTCATACTCAAAGGGCCTCAAAAAACACATATATCCGCTGAAAATTTACTTTTTGAAAACCTAACAAGATCGCAATTCTTCTTCTCACCAGCAGTAAGAGATAATAAAGATTAGGAAAATCGTTCACCCTGTTGACGGATTTTTACAGTAACCTTTGGGTCCTTTGGAGTACTTAATTAATGGTAATATCAAGTTTAAGCATCCTGCAATTTTTTGTTTTGCTTTTAAGATATTTTGTTCATACGGAGGGAAAAAGTCAGACATAGACCATTGCTAAAAGCTTTTTTTTCGTACTCTGGGGACCTCAAACATTAGAATTGAATTTCGCAAGAAAATACTGTTTTAAAATTGAATAAGTACTTTTCTATGGAAATCACTTTAAGCAGTAATAAATAGTAAAAGTTTATGTATAGGATATGTTGAGTATAATATATATTTGTGGGTGTGTGTATGTGTTTAGCATAATGAGCATAATGCAAATAGGATGTTTACTTTGAATTTAAACATATTACAATAGAATATCGAAGAGTTTATGCAAAAGCAAACTGAATAATCTCAGTTTTTTTTCCAAATAAAACCACTACGAATAATGGAAACTTCAGGAGCATCAAAATCCAAATGTTTGAGATTATTTCGTTCCTTTTGGTCTAGGTGGTTATACGAAAGATATTAATCTTGACACATCGTTCTTGTCCGCAAATTATGGACATATCTTGCAAACGTCTACCAACAGCAAACCCACCTACCATCTAAATGATATGACAAAATGAAGCAGGCTACCACGGAAAATGTCTTTGATGATATAGATAGTTACACGAGATAAGTAAATGATAAGAACTATCTAATTTAAAGAGTCATAATCATAATAACACTAAGTTTTTAATAGTATAAAATTTCTTAGTTTTTAAACATATTTTAATAGGGCTATAAATATTAAAAGTTAATAATCTTTAATTAAATCTGTGATCAACTGGTAGACATTGTATTTTCATTTATATTTGTCATCAAGAAGTAGATTATGTTTAAGAAGAGCGCTTTTAATTTGAGGTTGAAGATTTTGGAAAGTAGAACTCATGATGTGTGGTAGGTAGATAGCAAACAAACACACATATACACTTAAAGTCGTACTAACTAAGACCCCATAATAAGGTTGTAGTGTTGTATAAAGGCTGGTTGGTACTGTCTGGAGGAAGTCTGAAGAGTTGTAGAACACCAAATTACTTTCTCTACGCAGCACATCGTTTCATTAAAAGATTATTGGTGTTTACACTCTCAATCACATATACAAAGTACAAACTTGACACACTCATACACCTCTAATTTCAGTCATCAGCGAAACGTTTAGCGTAAATGTTTCTCCTCATTTAGATGTCAATTAACTGTCCTAAAAGATGTACACAATAATTAAACCAACTTTATGTACCTAATTTTCTTTCTTTGAAACATTTTCTCAATAGTAAGCACAATTAACTATTGAACAATGTAATGATAGAGGATAAGGTATTAGTAAAGCCTAAAATAATAATAAAACTTAGTACTACCATAAATACTGTTAGTGTTAAAATTAGGTGATCAAATTCATCACTAAATTCGTCAATTTGAGATTAAAAAAAAACTTTGGTAATGAATAGTAACATTCTCAAGAACAATTAAAAAAAAAATATGGTGTGAAACACTCACACATCTTTCTCTCACTCCAGTTCTCAAAATTGTAATTGACAAACTTTATGGTTTAGTGTACCAAATTGAATGAAATTCCTAGAAAACTGGAAAAAACTGTTCAGTAAAAGCGCACTAGCAGTTAACTAATTTTCTTCTATTTATTTCTATTTATTTCTAATTAATTTTTTTTTGGATGGTATAATTGTATAATGAACTGATAGCACAATAGAGAAAAAAATGACCCCACCTTTCCTCTAAAAGTGCCTTTAAATAAAATTCCCCAGAGAAATGTTTTAAATAAAAGTTGTAGATCATATAGTAGTTTTCAGGTATGTGTAGTTTATATGGAAAGTTTCTAGGAAATCGTCGGAGCCATATTTGAGAAAATTCCGAAAAAGTGAAAAAAAAAAAATCATTTAGTAAAGTGGTAAAGTAAACACACTTCCGGTCATCCGATTTTTTTGCAAACTGGGAATTTCAACAGCACATTTAATTCTAATTAAAATTAACTTGTAAAGTGGTACTTTCGGTTCAAGAATTTTCACAGATAACCTACTGTCGGATTCTAAGGTGATACTTACATGTAATATCAAGTTTGAACTTTCTACGGTTTTTCGTTTTTAAGCTATGCTATTCACATACATACATACATACACACACACACACACACACAGACACATGCCCACACATACATACACAATATACACAAACCATTTTCTAAAAACCACTTTTTTGGACCGCAAAACGGATATTTCCGGTCAATACTCGATATGGAAAATTTGACACGATTATAATACTTCCTCTTACTAGGAGTAAGAGAAAGTAAAAATTACTCTAAATGTCCAACTTTAGCCTTAATACACGCTTTAAGACTCCTTTTATGCAAATAAAAGCCTCCTTTCAAGCAAAATTCTCAACAGAAAATCGCAAGTTTCCCGCACTAAAGACTCTTTAAGCCTATTTAAACTGTGACAATCTCCCAAGCTGTCACCATATACTACTGTATATGGTTGTAAAAAAAGACTACAGTCCTTTTTTGGTCCTTTTAACACCTTTGTGACAGATTTTCTTTGTCACCGCATTCCATGTTATTAAAATGAGTAAAAAAAATTCTTACCGACTAGCATTAAAACATATAATAGTAGAATATAAAGTGCATTTCACTAGATAGCTATATATGCAATATAACTTTTGCAATCCTTGAATGAACTTTTATTCTGGTATTTATGGCAAGACTTGTTATTCTCTAATTTAATAGAAGTGCAAAATAGCGAGCAAAATCTATTAACCGTCTTCTAGTGTGCCTTTTAGACATTTATTCGAAATTTGTGGCATTACAAGTTCAAATGTTATAGATGTAGGTTTGGGTCAATGCTATTGGCACTCTCTTCTGCACTACATTGTATTAATTCTACTAATATTGGGTAAATACAGGTAGTTATTTAACACACTGAAGATTGGTATATTTGAATATATTCATCTTGTTTGTTGATCCTTTATCTGTAGATAGATTTTTATTATGGTTGTGTAGCAGTTGCTAATAAAAAAAAAAAAAAAAAATCGGGCGTGAACACTCAAACAACTTTTTCTTACTGGCGTTTACAGAGTTGTAATTGACAAAATAAGAATTTTGAAAATAGTTTAGTGAAATAATTTGGTGAATTTTAGCTAGTTCAAATAGTTATTTTAGTGAAGGGGAAAGAGCCAGGTACTCTAATTTAGGCCAATGCTACTGAAGAGACTAAGGGACAAGAAACGTTAGGTTAGGTGACGTAACCTAACCTCACTCCAGACATAACAGCATTATTTGAAAAGATTTGAACTAACAATTAGAAAGCATTCTTTCATGACAGTCTGAAGTAGACATTCAATCCAACACTTGTTACAGGAATCGCTATCTTAAATTCAGTGCCAGTTATAGAGTTTAGCATTTATTCTAAGTAATTGATTTCATAAACATAATAGTTGTGATATTGTGAAGTAATTAAATTCATTTAGAGATTAATATATTTATTTTAAAAAACAGTGGTGATCTCTTGTTTATTTCTTGATACTTCGATCTCTAATCTTAAACATACACACAAGCCCTTTACTAAACCGCTCGTCCTACACAAACTACTACTACACAACTACAACACATCACACAAATACATTTCATAATTTTCTTCAAACTTATACTTTTTACTAAATATTTACTTCTCTTCAATTTATAATATAAATGGGAAAATCTAAATTTAATAAAATGACTTGTATGAGGAAAGCATAACTTCCCTCTCTTCACTTAAACGTCTTTAAATGAAGTTTCTCGGTAAAGAAAGTTTAAAGCAAAACTTATAGGTCCCGTTATTCATAGTTAGTGTAGCAAATTTAAAGAAACTTGTCGATGTTTTTCTAGAGAAAAGCGCAAAAAAAAAACAAACTGAAAAACTGTTCAGTAAAATGCCCACTTCCGGTCAACCGATTTTCTACAAACTCGGAATTTTGGCAACATATTTTATTCTAATTAATATATGATAGACTTGTTAATAAACGGAAATAGCACTTTATAAGCAAAATGTAACCCCAACTTCCTTAAATGAATTCCCCCCCCCCCAAAAAAATGTTACAAATAAAAAATTATAACACTTAGTATAATTACATTGTGTAAATGATATTCCAAATTTAAAGAAAATCGTTGAAGTCATTTTCGAAAAAATCGCAAAAAATTGAAAAAAATATCAGTAATGAAATAAATCAGTATATTTTTTTATTTAATTTATTGTATTACAGCGAGCTGGTTACAAGAGTAGTGTACTTTCTCATAAGCTTAATAGTTTACAAATAAAATTGAAAATTGTATACATATCTGATTCGTTACGAACATTTAATATTGTTTTAATGGCTTCACTCTCGTTCGCATCGGTGGATATCATAAACTCCTCTTTAAGGGTGGAGTAGCTAGGACAGTGAAACAGTGAACGCCCCAAATTCTCCGCCGCATCCAGGCTGCAGAGAGAGCACCCACGGTCGTTCAAAATGGTGTGGTGTTTCCCCCCTGCCGACATCCTCATTACATGCACCCCAGCTAATCTGAGCTAATCTGATCTGGATAAATAGGCGGGTCAATTTAAAGGAAACTTCACTAAGAAAGTATCTCCGGGGGGCCAACATCCATCACCATTAAGAAATCGTAAAACTTGCTGAACTTAGAGTTGGCAAGAGATTCGAGATCTCTTGCTCTCAAAAAATAAATCCGTAAAGTGGGTACTTCCGGTTGAGGAATTTTGACAGATAATTTAGTGTCTGATCCCATGGTGATACCTAAATAAAATATCAAGTATGAACTTTCTGCGATTTTTGGTTTCTGAGCACAAATAAACACACAAACTAACACATACACTCACAAACACACACAGACTATTTATAAAAAACACTTTATCTGACTCAGAGGACTTCAAAAAGTGTATTTCCGGTGAAAAAATCGCTATTGAAAATTTGACACGATTACAATACTCCCACTAAGTAAGAGAAACTAAAAATAACATTAATAATAAATGATAAATATATTTGTATTACCAATAAAAATACTAGAGGGCACGTATTTTTTTAGTTTTGTTATAGCTATCTTCGTTTCCGAGAAATAGTCGATTTCTATATATACCTTGGGGCATCATATACGATTTTATACGATTATTTACATTTTAATATTATTATTTATTATTTATATTATATATATTTATATTATTATATTACTTATTATTTATATTTTATTTTTATGTTTTATATATGTATATATTATTTATCTACTTATTTTATTATTTATATTATATTATTATCTTTTATATATATTATATATATATCGGACCATTCGCTAAAACAACTTTATCGTTCTCGGGGGACCTCAAAACATGTAATTCCGAAGAAAACACAATTTCGAAAATTCGTCACTATTGCAATATTTCCTTTTACTAGGAGTAAGAGAAAGTAAAAATAATATTTAACGCATGAATAACGTTCTTTTATTCAACTCTTCACTTGCTTAACTCTGCGGGGGGAGCGGGCAAACCTGAACTCGGTTATTTAAAGCGACCTTTTATTCTCTTATAAAAGACTATTTTTTACTTTCTCTTACTTCTAGTAAGAGGAAGTATTATAATGGTGTGAAATTTTCGATATCTAGTTTTCACCGGAAATATCCGATTTGAGGTCCCCTGAGTCCAAAAAAGTGGTTTTTAGCAAATGGTCTGTGTGTGTGTGTGTGTCAAAAATGAAAAACCGTAGAAAGTTGAAACTTGATATTACGTTTAGGTATCACCATGGGATCTGACAGTGCGTTATCTGTCAAAATTCCTCAACCGGAAGTACCACATTACTAGTTGTTTTTTTACGTTTTGGGATTTTCTCAAAAATAGATTCGACGATTTTCTTTAAACTTAAACAAAGAGCTACGACTTTTTTTTTGAAACATCTCCGGCAAAATTTATTTAAGGGCACTTCTGGGGAAGGGGTGGGGTTAAGTTTTCATCTTAACTGCTATTTCAGTTTATTAGACAATTCTGTCATCTAAATAATGTTAATTAGAATTAAATATGTTGTTGAAATTCCGAGTTTGAAAAAATCGGATAATCGGAAGTGCGTTTGTTTTAACACTTTACTAAATGATTTTTTTAACTTTTTCGCGATTTTCTCAAAAATGGCTCCGACGATTTTCTTGAAACACCGTATATAAACTAAGCATGCGAAGATCTACATCTTTTATTTAAAACATTTCTCTGGGGAAATTCATTTAAGGGCACTTTTAGGGGAGGGGTGGGCTTTACAGCTTCCTCTAAAGTGGTATCATAGTTGATTATACAATTCTATCATCCAAACACAATTAATTAGAAATAAATAGATGGCCAAAATGCCAAGTTTTAAGAAAATTAGCAAGCTGGAAGTGCGCTTTTACTGAACAGTCTTTTTCAGTTTTCGAAAAATTTCGTTATATTTGGTACACAAACAATTTTTCAATTATAATTTTGAGAAAAGGACTAAGAGAAAGTTGTGTGAGTGTTTCACACCAGATTTTTTTTTTATTATACTAGAATTTTTGTAGTTTTCATTAAGTTTCATGATAAATATTTTTCTGAGCTCAAAAAGAAAAAAAATCGTCCTTTTTTTTAATTAGATTATATATGATCATCTATTATCTATTATCTATGATCATCCATTATCTGTGGTCTCGACTACATATAATTAAAACTGATTTTCAAGAATTTATTTATTTATTACTTTATAATTAAGATATAACTCGTAGGTATTACAGATCTGTACAAAAAGCGCTGAATTCTTTAAATCTGAGCCGTTTGAGAACTTTATTTCCTTACTCTCGCTAGAAGCCTGAAATATTTATGAATCCCAATCATCTACTTTTCATTGTATGAAGAAATAAAGAAGTAACATCATCTTGTATTGTAAATAATGATGCATTTCCGGTGGATTTAGTTTTGTTTTTGTTTTTTTCCCCCCTCCCATGGATATATAAAAAAGGAAATGAATACAGCGAAGCCAAAAAAAAAAAAATTGTAAGAGCCATTGATAATTATTAAATTTATGATTATATCCCTCGCTAATGCGATCACCAAAATTGTTGGCAGAAAGTAATTAGGTCGGATTATCGAGATTACACTTTATGTTTCTTAAGGTTAAACTTTTATAGCAACCTCTCATTCTGATTCCAAATTACACTTAATTTATATATATCCTATAATTTAAGGTTATTGGCTATTATGGCTCGATTTATTGCACATTCTGTTTATGTGATTTAAAATTTTTACAACAGCAAATTATTTCCTCTTTTAAAAGGGAAGTAAGTATAAAAATTATTAAGCGGAATCATTCATTTTTTATTTATTTTTTATTAAAACGTTTTATATCAATTAAACCGGTTTTTAGAAGGTTTTTTTTATTATTTTACAACCTGCTACACTTAGGTACTTTTTTTGGAATTATAAATGTCTCTTTTTGTCCATTTTTTTGTTGTGTTTCTGCTTTGATCAATTATTTTCTTCATTCTATTCTTGATTTCTTTCCTGTCTTATTCCATTTATTCATTTAAAAAAGGTTGTGTTTAATAATTGTAAAAAGATAACAACCATAAGTTTATGCAATAGAGTTTATGTCTGGTCATATAAGAAGTTGTAGTGGAAGAAAGAAATGGAAAAATAATAGTTTTGGAAAATAGTTTAGTAAAATAATTTTGTGAAAATTAGCTAGTTCAAATAGTGTATTTTAGTGATGGGGATAGAGCCAGGCACTACAATCTAGGTCAATGCAAACCAATGGACAAAGGGCAAGAAACAGTTAGGGTAAAACAATAAAACTCTCTCCAGACATACCAGCATTATTTGAAAGGATTTGAACTATGAAGGGAAGACATTCCTTCAAGACAGTCTGAACAGACACTCAAGCCAGAAGACTTGCTTCAGGAATCGCTCTCTTAAATTCAGTGCCAGTGATAGAGATTTGCCTTTATTCTAGATAAACATTTGATTTATTATGATATAGTTGTGATATTGTAAAGTACTCAAATTTGCTTAGAGAATAATATATTTATTTTAAAAACAGTGGCGTTTTCTTGATTATTTCTAATATTTCTCTCTTAAACATATATACTCACAAGCCCCTTCACTAAACCGCTCAAGCCACAAGGTACCGTACGCTAAAACACATCACACCAAAAAAATTTCCAAGTGTTATAGCATTTATTAAAATTTAATTCACATTGGAGCAGTTTTATCGCAATTTTTCGTATCGTTCTCCAAAGGATTTCATTCTTTGATTTTTTATCGTTTTAAAAAATAATTGATAATCCATTCTTAATTATATATTAATTAAATTTATTTACGTAAATCTTATTACTGTAAATTGTTTTCTTTTTTATTGCTGCCAACATTTGTGCTAAATTTTCGAAATTCAGTTTTCATCAGGAATAAATGTATTGGAGGTCGCTGATTTATAAATAAAATTCTTTAGAACTTTCTCAAAAAATAAAAAATAAAAAATGGACTGAAACACTCATATGACTTTCTCTTACTCCAGTTTATACAGACAGATTTAAGTGACAAATTTTCGATGGTCACTCTACTTACTGAACAATTTCTTAAAATTTACGAGAGTGTTAGTCACGTTTTAATTAATGACAAAGTGACTGAAAATTTAGACAATGTTCTCCTTTTCTTCCCACCTTTCTCCTTTTATTATATCACATTCCATGGGTTCAAGTTCTTGTAATAATAGTTGATCTATATTTCTATATTTCGTGTTTTCTTTTAGCGTCCTGGAATTATAATTTTATATAACTTAACTCTGCCATGTATTTAACTCGGTCAATAAAAAAGAAAAGAAAGTGAACAGTGCTGCTGCCATACTTTCAATTTCAATATAAAGTATGTGCAGAAGAGGGACCTGAAATTCAAAAAATAAAGAAATGAAAAAAAATTATTCGGATCATGTTAATAAAAAAAAAAAAAATCTTGCTATTGCCACTATACACTTATAAGAAAGCGATAATATTGACGGACTCACTAAGTATATTAACGGCTCTCCGGGATAAATTCTCGACAGACCTAATGGTCATTAATATTTACAAATTACTGCAGCAGCTACGCGCGCGTGGTGACACTTGCCTGGGTGCCGGACCACATCGGTGTTTCCGGTAAGGAAAAGGCGGAGCAAGCAGCAAAAGAAGCTGCCTTGACAAATAATGAAGATTTCACTCCTGTTCGTCCCACTGACATACAAATTTATATAAAATACGTTATAAATACAAAATGATAATGCCAACGAGGCTTAGGATTGGTCATACAAATGTGACTCCTGGGCACCTCCTTATTGGTGAAAGAAGACCGAGGTGCCCTCGATGCCGAGAAAGGCTAACGGAGTGGCGACGTTTTGGCAACGATTTGGCACTACGTACACAAAGAGAAAGAGCAGGCCTGCCACTATTCTACAGGCGCGCTATTCTACAAGAGGGTTTTCCTTACGTAAGGATGCTTTTTGCTTCTTTAAGATCTGTAAACGTCTATAGTAAAATTTAGGTCAGCACTTAGGTTAGGTGAATCTGGGTGAAGGAATATCGAGTACTTTCCCCTTGTGTGAATGCATAGTATGAATGAATCATTAGCATGAATGTATTTATTGGGGAAAAATATTTATTAGCTTGAATGTGTTTTAGTGGTTTGAATGTATTTATTGGCGAGAAAGTATTTATTAGCATGAATAGTTTTTAGTAGTCTGAAAGTATTTATTGGCGAGAATGCTAGCATGAATGCTTAGAGTAGGTTTTCTTTTATCAGGGGTTGAAAAAATTTTTATAAACGTATTTCAACCTGATAGCTTGAAGTTAAATTTAATTTTTATCATTTTAGGATGTGCAGGAACATTAGTTTAAGTACTGCACATCGAATTTGTACAGCAAATAGCCTCCTTCGCGATATTATTATTGTATTATAATTAATGATTTATTAACAATATCGATTTATTTATAAAAAATATTCTATATTTACAATTTTTTATATTGAGTTATAATTAAACAATAAGCTTTCTTGGATTAGATTTTATCCCAGTTGATAATAAAATAGAGGATGGCGCTAACAATAAATTTACACTCCCCGAATAGATCGATAATATAAGAGGAGATATATGGGTAGATCCTCGAACACCTATGGCTCCACCCTGTCTTGCTGAGCAAGGTGTTGTGTGTGGAAGCCACCCAGGTTAGCATGTGCCGATCCAGATCGAGTAGCAATAGAATGAGAATGATTTAATGACTAGAGAAGCTAATAACCATCGTAATCGATGCCTCCGGGAAAAAAAAATCATCAGTATGTTGACATGATATTGGTTGGCTAGGAAGGCAGGCAACATTAGGACCGAACTTTATTGGTTAATCAATTAAGTGTAACTGTCATTTCTCTTTGACTTCCATTTTGGACCGAATGAAATCTTTTTCGCAAATTTCAATAATTATTTAATTTAATTTTATGAAATAGACACCGGAAATAAGAAGAAAAAAGGCTCTTATGAACGGCTGCAGGAAAGAAGAGAATCTCTAGAATAAAAAAAGAAGATGGCGAATGAATGAATAGTCCAGTGGCGGGAGTGACGAGATGACAGGGGGAGGCCTTACAAGGGGAAAGGTGGTGTGCCCTTTTTAATTTATCGCTGCTCGACCTTCTACTTTTAGTAACACTACTCCCTCCAGTTTCCTCCAGCATCCTGGAAAGGCGACCCTTTGCTCATTCTTCATCGTGTACTTCGTCAACATGCCATCACTACCAACACCTCCCAGCGTCCTCCCATACCATACTGCTCTAACATTACCTCCATATTGTGTCTCCTGCAGTTCCCTAGCTACCTTTCTGTCATAATGAAAACAGCATTATTTTTAATATGATGCTACCAGTGTCTCTAGAGGGTTATACAACTATCAGCACAGAGGGTTAAAAGCAAGACTAAAGGCTCTCCCGTACTGGAAGGTAAAAAATATTGTCTCACATTGTTGTGCGGCCAATGTAAAGACCTGACATTTGTACATATATCTCAGCTTACCCCAAATATATTAATGTCCAAACACGTCTTCTTTTTTTGAAAATTAACTTTCTTCTCCTGCAAGCATCTCTTGCTTGATATTATTTCATTTTCTCTTGCATTGAATGATATTTCATTTTACTACGCTTCTAAAAATAACACAGGAGGTGTCCTATTTTTAGAGCTTAAACGACTTTTAAAAATTATACTCTATATTAGACTTTTATTCAAATAAACATCTATTACCATACTTTAATTATTTTTGAAAAATGAAATGGTAGATTGTACGGAGGTTCATCATTTACCTCAGCATTACTTTTTTCTTTCTTTAAAGGGGCGTCAACATTTGTGGCCTTCTCAGTGCACTGCCGGTCTCTGGACAGTGTACATAGTTACAGACAACACTGCCCATCACCGGGCAGTGAGCTGTAGAGTCTCCTAGGAAGAGAAAATCAGCACTAGTTCAGCACTGCTGGACTCGAACCCGGGACCTCCGCGTTGCTAGTCCAATGCCTATCACTGAGCTAATCCCTTCTCTCCTAATAGTACTTCTAAAGAACCTGTCTCGACTGCTAAGGCATTAAAAAAAAAAAAAAAAAAAAAAAAAAGACCCTGTCTCAGATTACTATGAGTTTACATTTCAAATCTTCTTAATGTTTAAACTTCCCATCAACCACCATAGCACCACAGCAAAACTCTCTTCACAACAGACTGAAACCTTAATACAATCCATTAATTTTTTTATTTTTTTTATCCAGTATGTGACACTCACACGGCTTTTTCTTACGCACATATTACAGTTTAAAAATGTTGCTGTTAAAAAACATGAATTTTTTAACTTTTACTTGGCCTATAACTTATATACTTATAAAACCACAATTATTAAGTTGATTTTAGGATACAGTGAGCTACCTGAATTTGTAAGCCTCACAAAAAGCTCTCTTTGTAACTTGCGAGTTGAACTTAACGTCAATGGTTAGGCAAACGAACCTAAAATAAATTGTTAATAAAAGCAATCATCATAACTCTTTGCTCGGTCACTCTATAAACTCTTCTCTCCTTACTCAGTAAATTGGAACAAATATAAATTGTTAATGTAGGGCCAATTCGCATGTGGATCATTATCATCATTTGCATCATCACTACCAACCATTAATCAACACGTATCAAAAACAACACACTTTTAATAGGCATAACTCCTATCGCTAATGTTACTAGACTGATACATACATATTGTAATCTCCCATATAAAACAGTCAATGTGTTCAGTCTGGAAATTTTGATTGCTTAAATTCAACATTTCTGCTCTTCTCTGTTCCAAAGCTATATCACATATGGATGAACATCTGATATCAAACTGTAAAAAGGAAAAGTAACAAGCATTGTCCATCAAAATCTCTTATATTCTACACCATTGCGGATTCAAGAACCGAATCAACACTGAATTTGGATAGGAAATTGCTTAAAAAATAGATAAGTTCTGGTATTTTATCCGTCGTATTGTGCATATTTCTTATATTCCTGACCGGTTTCGGATTTTCATCCATTGCCTAACAAATTTCAATTCGTGTAGAGACTTCAATTCATCGCAATGTTTCTGTTACACTCGACAGTTGTTGGTTTGTTGGTTGTATATGATTATATGTTTGATGGTTTGTACGATAATATATCTAGAATCTAGAGGGACGGTTCATTAATTACGGGAACTTTGAAAACATGATGAACGGTGAGGTTTGGAGACATTCGTTGACTATTCTCCCAAGGAGTTTGGAATGGGAAGATTGGTTATAACAAACCAGCCAGTGTCGAGTGTAACAGTAACATTGCGTTGATGTAAACTCTCTACAGGAACTTGGTGAATTTTCTTTGACAATGGATGATAATCCGAAACCAGGAATATAAAAAATATACGTGCTACAATGGATAAAATACCAGATGTCATCCAGCATTGCGGGCCCATCCACATGTTCAATAGTTAAGTTATAGTCTACGATTTGCAACTCACTGTCATAATTCCAGAACCTCTCGTTTAGCCCTTACCTCATTTCTTTCTGAAAAAAGTCAAACGCTAAAATATTGCAGTTAATGGAGTTTGGTCAAGTTCTTTTCACAGAATCTTATGCGGCTCCTATTCAAGTTTCAGTTAATACATTCAGGTCAGTGGTCTCTTATAAAGTTCAAATCTTGCGGTTGCCAGCGGTATGAAATTTTGGTTCAAAGATTCTTTATTAAGAATCTCTGCTGAATGCAACCCCTAAATATATGCTGCACAATGAAAGTGGATTTAATCGATTTGGAGCTGTGTACATTAAAATTTAAGAAATATTGAATCTTCCTTCCTTGAATAGTTGCCGAAGAGGTTGTTAAGAATAAAACATTTGGGTTTAACAGCTAGATCAGTATGGCCCAGAAATATTCTTGCCATCTGGATATCTCTTTGATAAGTGTTTATTGTGGAAAGACAAAATAAAATCAGCCTACAGCGATCAGTTTACGATCGCGTTAATTTTGACCTTAGACTTCTCCTTATATGTGCAACTAAATCACAGCGCTGGTGTTTGCAGCTTATTGAGTGATGGCTCATGCGGCCTATCTTTTTGTGGATATTCAAACTATGGTGCGAGCTACTACATCTGAACCGTACACCCTGGTTACACAGAGAGATATTGAACTCTGTGCTTATTATGTATTTCTCGTTATGTGGAGGATGTATCCCATTTCTGAGCAGACTATTCTGTTCTCTCCGAATTCTTGCACATACATTTTCTGGGACACAAATTATTAGGTATTCCCAGCGCGCGCTCTACGGGCGGGCCACACGGACATTTGGCCCGGGGCGCCAAAATTTAGGGCCTCCTCCCCATTTTGGCTGTAAGAATGAGAAAAACATGGTTGTGTTAAATACTCAATTAATAGAAAATTTCACACTTCGATTTTTTCGATCGCTAAAAATTTACAGTGTGTAGGATATTTATATTGTTCATGTCTAAAAGTTAAAAATATTCTCTATTGCTGAAAAATTAACGCAGAATTGTAAAGGACTATGTTTGAACTTATTTGAACATGCATATACTTCTTTGAACAGAATAGCGTTAGCTTGCGAGCAGAGCGATGCTTCAGCTTGTGTTTGAACATGCATAGACTTGCTTAAGGGGCAGCAATTTGTCTTTTTGCCCGGGGCAACGTAACCGCTGCGCTGGGTATGCCCTCTTCTCATATTTCTTTGAAAAAAGGATCTCATTGTAAGCCTCTAATTATGTATGCATGCCATTTCCTTATACACCAGGTCAATTTATAAGCAATAATCTACTTATAGAGTAACTCCATTTAATTGGTTAAAGAAAATATAACTGCATCATTTTATATTTCTTTTACCATCTATTCCAACTATTAATGTAAATTTTATTAATCACAATTTCTTCTTCAATAATTGTTTAACAAACCTAAATTGTTATTATCTTGTACATTAACATATTTTTTGCTGAAAATATTGTGTTTAACATTTCTTTGCATTTTTTGTATTTATCTTAATTCCTCTTACGTTATTTCATTTCGTTTGTCTATATTTTTTTTTCCATTTTGTTAGTTAATACTCGACTTGGGTTGACGGAATTTTCTTTGCTGAGAGTGAGAAGAAAAGTATATTTATTTGTATTAAATATACATTTTTGTAAATAAAGTACTATTATTTTTCTGAACAAATAGCAAATGTATGAGTGAATTAAACAAATACAAAAAAAAAAAAAAATTAAAGTAACTTCATGATTACATTAATTATTGCCGAATGTAGCGTGAACAAATTTTGATAATGTACTGTACTTTATAAAGAAGATTTGTAATTGAAATGCGTAACAGAAATTTTAATTGTGATGAACATAAACTCTTTACGAAACAAATTAATTTTTAATTGGAAAATGAATAAGATAATTTATATAGAAATAAGTGTGTTGATGCTGTTTGAACTTCAATCCTAAAAGCTTTAATCTTGAATCAAGTTTTTTTCCCTTTTATCATAATGTCTTCTTTAATATTTGACATCAGTTTAACAGAGTGACTTCGTTGAGTTAAAGCACTTACCAAAATTGGTTGTGACATTTTATAACATCATGTGACTTTTCATCTCTTCTTATGTTTAATGCTTATATCTTACCTTAAATGTTTGAAGAACTATATTCTTTATATATGTATATATTTTTTTTTTTGTCCGTAATATAATATTCCAAAACATAGCAGAAGGCTCAAGTTTCCTGCCAGCCTCCAAATATTATAATCTCTTTCTCTTGCCAGTCCCATGGACCTTTCTCAATTGTTTATAAATGTTTATTTAAAAACAAAGAAGCATAATTTTAAAACTTATATACATAAAAAAGAAACCATAACATTTTTAAAGGAAACTTCTACACATTTAGGCTAACCAAGATAACTAGACTACCTGTTGATAACTGCCGTCAACTGCTCAGTGATATTTCTTTCTATGAGATTCTAACATACATTGTATTGAGGTTATTTGTAATGTAAGGTAATGCTTACTATTTGGATATTGCTGACTATGCGAGTAAATATTAATCTACTTGCTTTCTTCAACGTCACTAGCGTGTTTACCAGCTAGCTGTTTTCATTGAGACATGATCACCAGTAATTTTTTTTTTTTATATATATAAATTGAATATGCAGGCTTATTATTATTTGTTAGAGAGCACGGACATTATTGTAGAGAGTTTGCACAGTATTGTAATCATGTCAAATTTTCGATATTTTTGAGTTTGTTACTGAATTGATTATTTACATTTTTTGCAATATTCTAAATAATCACTCCACACGATTTTCTTTGAACTTAATATATCGATTACACATATAAAGAGGTACAACTTTTATTTGGAACATTTCTTTGGGAAAAATTCATTTAATGCTTTTTTAGGGTAATTCATAAAGTCTTCATAAATTCGTAGTTTTTTTTTTTGTGAATGGTAGGTTTATGTTTTCCTCTAAAGTGTTATTTCCTACAATCTAAATAACTTTAATTTAGTGTGGAATATTTACTGGGAATTATTCCACTTGCTAAAGATTGGGATTCAGGTGGACGGGGTAATAAGAATAAGTTCTTTTGAACTGTACATTTATTTCCGTCACTACACGTAAATTACAGTGATAACCCGATTTTTGGTCTTCCGCAGGCAACGTTGATGTGCAACGCACTGGTAATGGCCTGGATAGTGATATAGATCACATGCAGATCCTAGGTACTGACGTCTGAAGCTATGGATGCAAGAACAAGCCTACGATCCAGCTTCTAATTAATGGAGGACCAGCTCTAAACAAAGAATAGAGCAATGTTAATAAAGAAAATATACCTTTATGAATCACTACCAAAAAGTAATGTATTTAAAAATGCAATAACGTCTTGTAATAAATTGAACAGCTCCAATATAAGGATCATATGATAGAATTATACACCTTGAGATAGGTGCTAGCAAAAGCTAATGTAGCACATGCAAAAGAGTTTAGTTAACCAAAAGCAATACCTGGATGTGAAGATTCCCAGGGCACGGAGAAGTGAAATAAGTGCTATATCTGATTGGCCATACTGTCGAGTGAGGTTGCGTTATTCCGCTATTAAATTCAACTGGTACTAGTTCCTTAAATAAGTTAATCTAAAACATTAAATAATGAATTACACTGCACTTGAAGTTGTCAGTGATGCAAATTGGATCGTCCAATTGAGTTGAGTATTACACTAAGGTATGTAATCTTATAAGATGCTTCTTTAAAGTTGCCAAGTCCTCAGCTAGTGAAGCAAGAACATTATGGTAAACGTTGGCAATAATAATAATAATAATAATAATTAGAGGAAATTGGGATGGGAAAGGACCAAATAATTGTTCTCACATACCCCAGCCTTGGGCGTCCCAACCTGATAAATAATTAATTGCGAAGTTGCAATAACTCCTCTTGAAAGTATTTGTGACGAGATGTCTTCAATAAAATTATATTCAGATGTAAAGAATTAGCTGCTTGGAGCTGCAATAGAGTTGGTTTCCGGTCGAGAAAGCATGTGCTGATTGTTCAAAGATGGCGTCAGTGGCCAGGAAGCAAAAAACAACTAGTACGTGTGGCTTGCATTTGGAATATAACTCGACTGAGGTCACAGGGGACCCAATGAGATAGTGCCGAGAGACAGCGCTGCTCACCTAATCAGACATGTTAGCCAACATAATCCTTCAATCAATGCAGTGTCGTGCAAGGCACTAATTATAATGTAGTATAAAACAAAATAAAAAATAGCATGAATTCTCATATAAATAATAAACAATACGACTGGATCTACCGTTTGACCAGTCAAATTTCAAACACAGTAACGGGGGGGGGCTCCCACAACTAATTGTTCCCTCTATTAACAATTCGCGATAATTAGGATTGAATATGTTGCTGAAACTCCGGGTTTAAAAAAAAAATCGGTTGACTGGAAAATGCATTTTTATTGAACATTATATTTCCGTTTTCTGCAATTTTCTTAAAAACGGTTCAAACTGATTTTTCTTTAAACTTGACTGGAATATATGAAGAAGTATAATTTTTATTTAAACAATTCTCTGGGAAATTTTATTTTAATGAGGCTCATGGCTGATAGGTGGGATTATATTTTTCTCTAAAGGATATTTAATGGAATTAGTTTGATGTGATTCATGATGTAGTAGATGTCTTGAAGGGGGCGGAAGTTAGTTGAGAGATTTTGGAAGTTAGAGCTCGAATTATTAATACGTATTTTATAAAAATAAACTGTATTTTAACAATAATTTGAACGTTAGAAATGGTAACTAATAACAACAAAATACTTAGGAATAAAATAGAAGATAGATAACTAATAAATTAGACTGATAAAATAAACGAACTAAGATGCACTACTAAAAGATAATAAGTTTAAATAAAACTGTATATAGACGCGTAAACTGCTGCTCGTGTATATAGACGTGCTCGTATAGTCGTATATGATATAATGATCCTCTCGTTGTATATGATAGAGTTTATATATTGGTGTTGGCCACACTCACACCAAGACATCTGTCCTAGTGTGCGACCTTCGTAGTTTGGTGACCTTATTTAGGTCAGTGGCCAACCTTATCGGTGCTTGCTTTTGATGTAAAGTATTGAAAAGGGCTTTGTTGTTTGTTTGGCCGGCATTGTCTTGAAGACGGCGGCCTGCTAGGTCGCTGGTTATAAATTATTCTTTTATTACTGCCATCCTTTGTGAAGATAGCAGCTGGCTGGAACCACTTTGACATTGCAATGACTTTCCATGTCATTACAGATATATTCAGTTTATTATATGTTTCTCTATCTAAATAATATTAATTAGAATCAAATATGTTGATAAAATAATGAGTTTGAAGAGAATCGGTTAACCGGAAGAATGTTTGTACTGAAGTTTTTTTTCAGTTTTCTGCAACTTTCTCTATAACAACACAAATTTGGGTTTCATTAAATTTGATATATATACAGAAATGCTAATGTTTATTTAAAGAATTTTTTTGTTTTTGTTTGAAGGGGGGGAATTAATACATTTCTCAAACAAAATCATTATATAAATTTAGATTCTTCCAGTCTATAAAACTGATGACGAGTAAATTTTTACAAATAATATTATGTTTGAAGAAAATTTATAAATATATCTATGTAGACTGCAGTAAGAGAAAGTCGTGTGTGTGTGTTACACCAGATTTTTTTTCTCTTTTCTTTCACAGAAAATAAATGATTGAAGTATTCAGTTTAATAATTATTGAAATAAAGAGAGGGGTAGTTTGAGGTCTCTGACAACTAAAATAAGATATTTTACAGGTATAGAAATTTACTTTTCATTAACATATACAACAATGAATATCAACGAGAATTGTCCTTTGCAGGATAGAAACCTACTGCAAAAACCTGAAAAGTTAAACCCTTGAAAATCTACTGAATGAGGCACAAATGCCTCAGATAAAACTTCTTTTTTTTTTCTGAATCGTATTTTTACTTGCTCTTACTCCTAGTGAGAGGAAGTATTGTAATCATGTCAAATTTTCGATATTGAGTTTTCACCGGAAATATCCGTTTTGACGTCCCCTGAGTCCAAAAAAGTGGTTTTTAGCCAATGGTCTGTGTGTGTGTGTGTGTGTGTGTGTGTATGTGAACAGCATAGCTCAAAAACGAAAAACCGTAGAAAGCTGAAACTTGATATTCCCTTTAGGTAGCACCATGCGATCTGACTGTGCGTTATCTGTCAAAATTCCTCAACCGGAAGTACCACTTTACTAGTTGTTTTTTTTACTTTTTTGCGTTTTCTCAAAAATGGCTCCAACGAGTTTCTTTAAACTTATAACATCATTTACATATACAAGGGGCTACAACTTTTATTTGTAACATTTCTCTGTGGAAATTCATTTAGAGGCACTTTTTGGGGGGGTGGGGTTAGGTTAACCTCTAAAGTGCTATTTCAGTTTATTACACAATTCGCTCATTTAAATAATGTTAATTAGATTTAAATGTGTTGTTGAAATTCCGAATCTGAGGAAAATCGGATAACCGGAAGTGCTTTTGTTTTAACACTTTACTAAATGATTTTTTCACTTTTTCGCGATTTTCTCAAAAATGGCCCCGATGATTTTCTTGAAACTACACATATAAACTAAACATACAAAGATATACAACTTTTATATACAAGATTTCTCTGGAAAAATTCATTTAAGGGCACTTTTAGGAGAGGGGTAGGGTTACAGCTTCCTCTAAAGTGGTATCATACTTGATTACACGACTCTATCATCCGAATGAAATTAATTAGAAATAAATAGATGGCTAAAATTCCGAGTTTGAAGGAAATCAGTAAACCAGAAGTGCGCCTTTAATGAATAGTTTTTACAGTTTTCGACAAATTTCATTAAATTTGGTGCAAAAACTATAAAATTTGTTTGTTATAATTTTGAGAACTGGAGTAAGAGAAAGTTGTGTGAGTGTTTCACACCAGATTTTTTTATTATCCCTTTAGATATTTATTTATTAACAAAAAAAAATGTGGTGTGAAACACTCACACAACTTTCTCTTACTCCTGTTCTTAAAATTATAATTGAAAATTTCATAGTTTGTGTACCAAATTTAACGAAATTCGTCGAAAACTGAAAAATTGTTCAGTAAAAGCGCACTTCCGGTTTACTAAATTTTTAAAAAACTCGGAATTTTTTAGCCATTTATTTATTTCTAATTAATTTTGTTTGGATGATAGAATTTTATAATCAACTATGGATAGCACTTTAGAGAAAAACATAACCCTATCCCTCCCCCAAAAGTGCCCTTAAATGCATTTATCTGGAGAAATGTTTCAAATAAACGTTGTAGCTCTTTGTATGTGTGGTTGATGTTCCAACTTTAAAGAAAATCGTCGGAGCCATTTTTGAGAAAATCGCAAAAAAGTAAAAAAATCTAAGTAGTAAAGTGGTACTTCCGGTTGAGGAATTTTGACAGATAACGTACTGTCAAATCTCATGGTGATACCTAAATGGAATATCAAGTTTCAACGTTCTACGGTTTTTCGTTTTTGAGCTATGCTGTTCACATACATACACATACGCACACACACACACAGACTATTTGCTAAAAACCACTTTTTTTGGACTCAGGGACCTCAAAACGGATATTTCCGGTGAAAACTCCATATCGAAAAGTTGACACGATTACAATACTTCCTCTTACTAGGAGTAAGAGAAAGTAATAATAATTATAATCCTCGGCTTCACTTGTATGGTAATTAT
This sequence comes from Triatoma infestans, assembly GCA_011037195.1. Classification (NCBI taxonomy): domain Eukaryota; kingdom Metazoa; phylum Arthropoda; class Insecta; order Hemiptera; family Reduviidae; genus Triatoma; species Triatoma infestans. Next base: position 15,474 of record JAAEAF010002759.1, on the reverse strand, counting down.
TAAATTTTAGTTAATCGCAACAAACATTTCATATACATATAAGATAAAATGGATGGCCATTTATTATTTTTATATTCCCTTCTTACAGTGTTTAGGAGGAAGTATTTTTTTATAAATCATGGCAAAATTTTCGGGATTAAGTTTTAACATGAAATACATGTTTTGAAGGACCTCTATGTGGTTTTTAGAAATTAGTCTCTGTGTGTGTGTATGTGTGAGTAACTCAAAAATGAAAAATTGTAGAAAGTTTTCAAACTTGATATTTCATTTAAATTCCACCATGAGAAATGACATTAAAGGTTTTAGTAAAAATCGGTCATCCGAAAATACCACTTTACGACTCAATAGGATTTTTCAATTTTTTTAGAAAAACAATTCAACCGATTTTCTGTGTAACAAGTAAACATATAAAGTAAACATATAGGCGCTGTATCTCCTCTTATTGGGCCAGAGCCCTTTTGTGGAGTCAGTGACCAAGTATTTCTAGAAGAAATCAAGAAGGAGGAGGTGGCTAAAAGAGCTCGTTTCTGGAACACCATCCCGGGACTGAGGCAGGCCAAGGTCTGTCTGGGCGGTTATAACCAGGAAAGATCGAAAGCCTTCATCAGTCTGAGTAAGAATAGGGTCCGTATTCTCAGAATAAGGGCCTTACGGGGCATTGCAGACTCAGGGGGCACCTGAGAAAGCTTGGCCTAGTAGGTGACGGCATATGCAGATTCTGTGGAGAGGCGGAGGAAACTCCGATACACCTCCTCACGGACTGTGATGCCGTCATTCAAAGAAGATTTAGTAGTCTGGGCTGTTACCAGATAGGGGAGGAAGAAATACCTACCCTAGAACCTTCCAGGATCCTGAGATTTCTCAGGGAGTTAAACCTGGAGAGGGTGCTATAGATGAGCTAGCTCATCTTAAGCACCAGGGGGGTACAATAGATCAAGAATGGTCGCGGTACAGATCCCTGAGGAAAAAAAAAAACATATAAAGAGTTATAATTTTGATTTGAATAATATTTTTTCGAGAATATTTATTTAAGATGCGTTTTGTTTGGGGAGTAGATTAAGCTTACCTCTATATAACAGCAACCAAAGAGAATAGAGAGAAGAGAAACGAACCCAACCACTCTCTCGGACTGGAATGGGAGAAACCAGATAAATACAACATCGGACAGTCCAGAGAGATACAGTTCACTATATAGTTCATCATCTCTCCAGTCACTACGTGTCATTCGCATACCACTCTAACTTAACCATTCTCTATTCTAAAGTCGAGGCAGACTGTGTCTCTTTATTAATATACTACTTAATCAGTTTTAACAAAGTCTTCTCTTTTCATTCTTTCAGACACAAATTCTCTCCACCTAACTCATCCATTATATTGATGAGTATATTATATTGACCAATATAATGGATGAATTAGGTGGAGAAAATTTAGATCTGGTTGATGAAATGAAAAGACTTTGTTAACACTGATTAACTAGTATATTAATAAAGAGACACAGTCTGCCTCGACTTTAGAATAGAGAATGGTTAAGGTAGAGTGGTATGAGAATGACACGTAGTGACTGGAGAGATGATGAACTATATAGTGAACTGTATCTCTCTGGACTGTCCGTTGCTGTATTTATCTGCTTTCTCCCACTCCAGTCCGAGAGAGTTGTTTGGGGTTCGTTTCTCTTCTCTTTACTCTCTTTGGTTGCTATTACGTCTATTTCAATTTATTATAAGATTATATTATCTATATAATATTAATAAGAACTAAATATGATGTCTCAATATTCCGAGTTTAAAGCAATTCGGTTTATTACCGGAAGTGTTAATGTAAGAAACAGTTTTTACTTTCTCTTACTCCTAGTAAGAGGAAGTATTGTAATCGTGTCAACTTTTCGATATCGAGTTATCACCGGAAATATCCGTTTTGAGGTCTCCTGGGTCCAAAAAAATGGTTTTTAGCAAATGGTCTGTGTGTGTGTGTGTGTGCTGTGTGGTGTGTGTGTGTGTATGTGTATGTGAACAGCATAGCTCAAAATTGAAAAACCGTAGAAAGTTGAAACTTGATATTCCGTTTAGGTCCATGGCATCTGACGGTGGCTCATCTGTCAAAATTCCTCAACCGGAATACCATTTTACTAGTTGGTTTTTCTACTTTTTTGCATTTTTCTCAAAAATGGCTCCAACGATTTTCATCAAACTTCGTACATTAACTACACATACAAAGGGCTACAACTTTTATTTGAAACATTTCTCCAGGAAAATTCATTTAAGGGCAGTTATGGGGGAGGGGTGGGGTTAGGTTTTCATCTTGACTGCTATTTCAGTTTATTAAATAATTCTATCATCTAAATAATGTTAATTAGAATTGAATATGTTGTTGAAATTCCGAGTTTGAAAAAATCGGATAACCAGAAAGTGGGTTTGTTTTAACACTTTACTAAATGATTTTTTCACTTTTTCGCGATTTTCTCGAAAATGGCTTCGACGATTTTCTTATATAACTTCTTATATAACCTACTTATACAAAGAGCTACAACTTTTATTGAAAACATTTTTCTGTGTAAATTCATTTAAGTGCACTTTTTGAGGATGGGTGGGGTTACAGCTTCTTTTAAAGTGGTATCATAGTTGATTATACAATTCTATCATCCAAACAAAATTAATTAGAAATAAATAGATGGTTAAAATTTCGAGTTTCAGGAAAATTAGTAAACCGGAAGTGCGCTTTTATTGGATCGTTTTTCCGGTTTTTGACGAATTACATTAAATTTGGTACACAAACTTATAACATTTGTCAATTATTATTTTGAGAACTGGAGTAAGAGACAGTTGTGTGAGTGTTTCACACCAGATTTTTTTGTTTTAGTTTTCTGCAATTTTCTCTATACACCAATTGGTTTCATTGAAGTTTAGTATACTGGCTATACATACATGTAAGGGTGTTGTGAGGAGATGTTGGTTGTTGATGATGAAAGATAAACACCTTAAGATGGTTTAAGATATATAATTGATATGTATATATATAACTGACTGCCAGGGACTTTACACTTTAGAATTTTGAACTGAACTGAACTGACAGACTGACGTGGCTAAAATGATATGTACGGAGTGTGAATCAACAGAATGATGTCTGATGTGTAAGACTGAATTGAACAGAATGATTCTGACTGTCTCTCTCTCATATATATATACATTGGCCGAGCCTCTCCTCTCTGTGCGAGAGGGGCTGTTTCTCTCCGCTAGAGTGGATGAGTGGTGGGGGTTCACTAGTTCACTATGTTGTGAGGAGATGTTGGTTGTTGATGATGAAAGATAAACACCTTAAGATGGTTTAAGATATATAATTGATATGTGTATTTATATATAACTGACTGCCAGGGACTTTACACTTTAGAATTTAGAACTGAACTGAACTGACGTGGCTAAAATGATATGTACGGAGTGTGAATCAATAGAATGATGTCTGATGTGTAAGACTGAATTGAACAGAATTATTCTGACTGTCTCTCTCTCTCATATATATATACATTGGCCGAGCCTCTCCACTCTGTGCGAGAGGGGCTTTTTCTCTCCCTAGAGTGGATGAGTGGTGGGGGTTCACTAGTTCACTAAAACCCCTACAATAAAGAAGCCCATAAACTTTGTTTAAAACTTTTTCTGAAAATATACATTTAAGAGTTTTTTGGTGGGGGGGGGGTGGAGGAATCGGAGGTTATGCATTTAAAAACAAAAACTCGTATTATTGTATTAAATTTGGCATCTTCAATTGATTTATTCACACACAGATTCATTATTTTTGATTAGTCCAATAGGGTTTATTGAAAAACAAATTAATTATGTTTAATAATGTTAGAGCTGTACAATGTCTAGATGGAATTCAATCGGTAAAAAAAAAAAAAAAAAAAAAAAATCTAGAATAAAATGTACATAAAACCCCAAATTAACAAACAGAAATCTTTTATTAAATGTTATATATTGTATTGTACTTTTAATGCCTTAATTTACATGAAATACCTTAAATCAAAAAATATTGTTACAAACAATCAAAAGATTTCCAACAGTTTTATGATAAAGTACACAACTGTATTGCAAGGTCGAATTAATGTTCAAACATATAACTTCTTTTCTTATGATTTCTAAACTTTCTTATCTTAGTTTTTCTTAACTCAATTACAACTACTTTGATAATTTTGTACAATTATATTAGTGTTATTATACTTTACTAACTAAAACAGATTGTTTATATATGTTTTATATAAGATTCACTTAATTTTCTTCGTGTATATATAACAAACAAACACAGATCAACTTTTATTATATAAAATCAAATTAATTGTGAAAAGTTCTATCATAGATCTCTATTAGAAATATATTGTTTTATCTTTAATTTTTTCTAGTGATTTCAACATCACAAAAAAAGTTTTTAATTTGATTTATTATAAGATTTATTTTTATGAAAATGTGCAAATAAAGTTCATGTATAAACTTTTATTATACATCTAGTTCTCAATTTCTGTTAAAACTAATTTATCTATAACAATTTTATATATTTATGCTTGAATCTTGAACCAAGTCTCTCCCATTTTGTCATAATGTATTATATAATATAATCTTTGACTACTTTTGTTATAAAAGGTAACTTAATAATTGCCAATTATATTTTAATCTTATATTCGTTATATTTTAATGACTGGATTTTCCTTATTATTGTTTTTTTTAATTCTGTTATTATCTCCTTATTTTCCGACCTTTTTTAATTAGATAATACAACATGTCTGGCATATAGGCATGTTTAAGAGATTTGGATTTCTGTCAACGTATTTACGAGTTGTGTGGGAGTTGTAAATTTCTAATACTAACAAAAAATCCGAATTTTTTTTTTTTTTTTTAGAGAAAATTCTTTTTCCATTAATCAATTTATCAGCCAATTAAATGAAAGCAATTTTGAAAGGTTTATTTTATTTAATATATCCGTTTTATTTATTTATTTATTTATTGTTTTGACAATTAGAATGTCCAGGCTGTCGGCAGACAGTTTAACAATACCACATTATGTGTCATTTTAATATTTGTACATTTTATCCTATATACGTATACATACTCGTAATTTATTTTGTAACAACAGTTCTCCGCCCGGCCACCAGGTTTGCACCAAGTGGACCTTCACTAGGGAGGCACACCCCACTACACTAGGACTCTCCTACTCCACACTACAGAGGGGAGAACTTTCACCGACTAGACCCGCCTACTGGACACCATCCCTACCACCTCAGAATCGTATATAAAGGGCTACCCAGGGCCAGAATAGTCGAGAAGTACTCAGCGATTAGAACCTTTTCTAATAGTTTTGGCGCTAGCTAGGCAGGCCCTTAACTGACTTCTCAGAGCATCTGCGCTAGGCAAGAGAGCCAGCCGTGTGCTCATCCAGCGATCACCGTTTCAGGACATCTGCGCTAGGCAGGAGAGCCAGGCCGTTTGTTCATACAACGATCACCGATATAGTAGTGTGCGCTAGGCAAGAGGACCAGGCCACTCTACTCGACGAGCGACGATTGACAATCTGTGTCACTCCCTGAGCGAACAGATTGGTCATAGCAACCATTTACTGTATATATGCTTTTCAGAATATATGTAACATTTTACTAAGTGTGCTTTGACATTTACTGGGTGTATTTTATTTGCAGATCACGAATCCTAGTTCATCACAAACCCGTGATATTTATTCTGTAGGAACGGATCTTATTATCCTTACTAATAAATCCTAACTGCAAGAAAATCTATTACATATAATAGCACCCCACCAGGGGAGTGGTTATAATTTATTAAATGCATATGATCGTGTTTTAGAAATCAGTGTAATATCAATATTTATTCAGTATTTTTTGAATATTTATTAAATAAATTTCGAAATGAAACCATTACATGTGTCAAATATTGATTTCGGATTTTATTACTCGGCAATAATTGGATTGAGAAGTTATGATGATTGACATATTATGTACTATATATAAACTTTTCTATATATAATATTTTATATATAGGTTTATATAATTTAAAAAAATCTAAACATAGTTAATTCTTATAAGTATTTCATTATTAATTTAAGTTTATCTAAACATTTAGACAAAAGTTTACCACTAAAGGTGAATTCTGACTTGAATTCTATTTCGAGTTTTTTATATATTGAACAATAAGATTTCTTTTACTACAAAATTAGAAACGTTTAATTCGGTAAGCCGGGCTATTATATGCTTTGAACGCACATTTGGGAAGGTGGTGTGGATGGGTGGGCGTGAAGTTGTACCGCATCCGAGATTGTTCTCACGTGCCCCCTGGATATTTAATTAAACGAACAACATCAATCGCCAGCGCAACCTAGTTTCTTTTATACTCGGCCGCGTGACGCAGAATGACTGAATGAATAGCCGAAATCATGGGGAAGAAAAAGAAAACGTTAGGAAGGTAAATTGTATAAATAAGTTGAACGGTTGTTAACTTTCTTTATTAAAAAAACTTATAAGATTACCACGTAATACCCTGAAATATATCATCACTTTAGAAATTGAAATTCCCACTATATTTGTATTTACATTAAGTTACATCAAAACTACTTAATTAAAGTTTTAAAATTGTCTGATTTTGAGTTGTATTACTGCTGTAATGACATGGCAAGGTGATAGCAATGTCAAACCTTCACAACACATAACAAAAGAAAGAAGAATTTATAACTAGTGGCCTAGCCGGCCGCTGTCTTCAAGACAAGGCCGCGGCCAAACAAACAAAACCAAGGGTCAATACTTTACATAAAAGCAAGCACCGCTAAGGCTGGCCACTGACCTAAATCGCTGGACACCGAACTAACCAAGGTCGCACACTAGGACAGATGTTTTGGTGTGAGTGTTGCTAACAGTGATATAAACTTCGCCCCATTGGAAGAGGGGATGATTATACTTCAGTACGTCTTCAAGATCATTATACGAGCAGCAATTCCGCGTCCCTATACAGATTTTATTTATATTTATTTCCTTAGTTGTGCATCTTAGTTCATTTATTTTAATCATTCTAAATTATTAGTTATTTATCTCCTATTTATTTCTATGTATTTCTTGTTAATAGTTACCATTACTCACGTTTAAATTATTGTACAAATACAGTCTACTTTTATAAATTCCGTGTTAATAATTCGAGCACTAACTCCCAAAATCTCTAAACTAACTTCCGCCCTCTTCAAGACATCTACTACTTACCTCAGGAATCACAATAAACGATACCACTACACTGCAGAAAGATAAAGTCGTGTGGTATTTTTTTATTTTATATTCCTTATTTTCTTTATTATTGTTCGTTTAGATGTTAATTCTTTTTTTTACTCCTTACCACAACTTAAATACGACTTGATAATAGCTTTAATCTTTAAGCTTTAATCTTGAACAAGTCATTCCCTTTTGGCATAATGTATTCTGCAATATCTGACGACTTTTTAATATAAGGTAATATAATATTCATTTATAATAATGTCAGTAACAATCAGGAACTTTCTCCACTTACCACCGTTTTACCTTAAATAGCTTCTGAAAAAAGGCATGAATGGTATCCGAAACGTTGAACTAGAATTTTTTTTCTTTAAAAGATTCCTTTGGCAGTTGGCATATAATTATTTCCGAATGGCAGTGTATTCTGTGGAATTAGTTTGTGATTCGAATTTCTGGTGAAAATCAATCTTCACCAGAATGCGTAGGATTTCCTGGTGTTAAGTAATTCTCATTAAATGATGTATGCAATGGGAACTTAAAATTTCATAATATATATTTATTATTAATTTATTCATACTTCAAAACTTTTAACTATTATTATAAAAAAAAAAAAAATAAACCTATGGCGCAACAGCCCACGCCGTTCAGTTCCGGCCTTTGCTGTCTAGGGCGCTACTAACTGTAGCAATCCACTTTTTATCACGATGCTGTGTCAACACCGACTGTGCCCTCACGGGAATCGAACCCTGAATTCTCACACGAAAGGCGAGTGCGCTAGCCACTAGACCAACGAGTGAAAATTCTAACCCTTTCGAAGTACATGAGACGCTCGATATTTAATAGAGAGTTGGATAGGATAATTAAATATTTTTTTCTTTTTTAACATGAGTGCAAAAATTGATTCCCCCTCATCCTTAAATTTTACGCAGTTTTCAATTAAGTATTGAAAATATTCCCACGTTGGAAAATATTCTAAAAATAGAAATTTCCTTTCGCTAGTCTTGGTAAGGAACAATTGGGAAATTTCAATAAGTACGAGTACACCACTCTGTGGCAAATTTAACAGAATTGCTGTTTGCAATCAAAAACAGTTTGCGAAATAAAACAAAACAAAAAAATACATTCTCTAATTTTATCTTTCTGGGCCAAGATTGGAGTTCAGTCTATCTATTTGAAATGTTGACATTCTTTTGGGAATTATATTGAAACAGAAATCCTGTTATCACCCAATTTTGTTTTTTTTTGCTTTTTTTTTCCGAATGGTTAGTAAAAAAACGAGATACATTTGAACCAAATAAAAAACTCTAGGGATTAGCCAACTTTCATATATCGTTCCATTCGTTGTATGAATTTAAAAACAATACAAAAAGTTTATTGAAATAGTGTGAATAAAAGTTTCCTTGGGGACATTTCTGAATAGGATCAAAGTACTATTGGCTTTACTAGTTCAGTTCCTTGTAAAAAGGGACTGGAAAAATAACATAATTAAACGTAAATTAAAATATGTTATTTAAGTGAGCAACAAACATTTCAACAAACGGTGAGCTTATTAACATTTTATTTATAACTAGGAATTTCTCAAGTTGCTATTTTAGTAATTTTGCGCTTCATGTATTGGTATATTCCGCATTCTAACTAACATAATGAGGTTTTCTTAATGAAGATCTCTTCATAACTGGCTTTATGAACACAAGAAGAACATCAAGCAGCGGCCTATTCGACTATTCTTAAAAAAAGACAGTTACGATTAAACAAATTATAATTTAAAAAAAATCTGGTGCAAAACACTCACGTAACTTTCTCTTACTGAGAGAAAATGACAAATTTTCTACACACTTACAATTCTTATTAGTGTTTAAAACCGTCGTCGGCATTTTTTTGGAGGAAATCACAAAAAACTGAAAAACCTATTCAGTAAAGTCGCACTTCCGGTCATCAGATTTTCTTCAAACTGGGAATTTTGGGCAACTTATATTATTCTAATTAATATTATTTAGTTGACAGAATTGTATAGCACTTTAGACGAAACCATAACCCCCACCACTCCCGCAAAAGTGCCCTTAAATGAATTTTCCAAATAATAGTTGTAGCTCTTTGTATGTGCTGGTGATATAACAAGTTTAAAGAAAATCGTTGGAACCGGTTAAGAGAAAATTGCAGTAAACTGAAAACTACTTTGATTAAAGCGCACTTTCAGCCATCGGATTTAGTTTAAACTCGAGATTTCGACAACATATTTAATTCTATGTAATATTATTTAGATGATAGAATTGTGTAAACTGAAATAGCACTTTAGAAGACCATAACCCTACCACTTCCCGAAAAGTGCCCTTAAATGAAATTTTCCCAGAGAAATGTTACAAATAAAGGTTGTAGCTCTTTGTATATTTTGCTGATATAACGAGTTTAAAGAAAAATCGTTGGAGCCATTTTCGAGAAAATCACAAAAAATTGAAAAAAACTATTTCGTAATATGGCACTTCCGGTTGATGGATTTTGCCAGAAATCTTCGTGTCTCATGCGTTTGTAGTAAGTACCTAAATAGAAGAATACCAAGTTTGAGCTTCCTGCAACTTTTCGTTTTTGAGAAATACTTTTCACACACATCCTCACACACATCATTTTTTTAGAAATCACTTTTTTAGACTCAGGGGACCTCAAAACGTATATTTCCGGTGAAAACTCAATTTCGAAAATCTGGCATGATTGCCAATACTCCTTCTAACAGCAGTTAGAGAAAGTAATAATAATAAGCGAACTGCTTTTCCAAATTTTTTTTTTTTTTAATTTTATTTAAGGCGCACATCTTTGGTCATTGGCGCCCGAAAGCCTTCTCAGTGCACTGCCGGCGTGCAGACAGTGTTCTCTCGTTACAGACACCACTGTCCATAACCGGACAGTGAGCTGTAGGGCTCCTAGGAAGAAAAAAAATCTAAGGGCAGCATAGCCGGACTCGAACCCGGGTCCTTCGCGTGGGACTCCAGTGCACTAACCACTCTGAGCTAATCTCTCCCCTTTTTCCATATTTGAGAATAAAGAGGTATTTGTTGCTGCATATATGTTAACTAAACTTTGACCCCTAAAATCTTTACAAAAGATTCAGGATAAGTATAAAAATTTGACGTAGACAGTAAGTTACTTTGACTATTTTTTTAATTTGTTATTCAATATTCCTTGGTTGTATTAATGATAAAATAAAACTTCTTATGTGAATCACTCACATTACTTTCTTCTACTCCTGTGAATGTAAACACAAATTATTATATAAAGATAATTTTTTTAAAACTTCAACTTTTATTTGAATTGTCATTTGTCCTAACATGAATATTGAGATGGAGTACCAAACTACCTATCCAGGCGAGTAATGAAGTGTTTACATTATAGTCCAGTAGAGCGCACCAATGATATTTTAGTAACTACAATATAATTTCGTCAGTTTGATACGATTGCAATACTACCTCTTCATAGAACACAAAATAATGTTATAAGTATCATTTTTTTTTTTTTAAATCTTGGCTAAAACCTCTGTGCCGAAAATTATGTGATATACTATTGCACGTTTTGTCCAGTTCTTGCCAAGAAGTTTTTTTCCCGTCTTCCTGTATCAAGTTTGTACTTTTTCTTTTCCTAGAAGTTCTAATTTCAGATACTCTTCTTCTCGTCAAAATCTGGAAATTATTGCTTGTCAGTCCTATACGATAAAGAGGCCCATAAATATATTAAAAGCTATGCAACTTTACTGGAATACTGCTGTTGTGAATTCAGTTAAAAGCGATTAATAAATAATCTTTGCTGTACATTTGTATTTTTTTAATATCGGCACTATGTGGTATTTCTAAATACGCAAAAGCACCTGGCGAATGTTCCCTTATGCATTGAATAGCCCAATTATCTGAGCAAATAACATGATGAGTACTCCACTTTTACATTCTCATTCATTTGCGGCAAGTGGACTTATAGAAAATCGAATTATAAGAAAATCCTCGGCAGAATTTAGGTGCTTCTTCGGACGTATTAGTATTCAGAATTGTCACGTGTGTGATAATTGTTTCTTTCGCTTTATGCAAGATTGTGACATCACACTGTTTGTCAACAAATCCTGAAATTGAGCGTACGCTCAAAACCGATTGTTGAAGCAAGCTATGACCGAAAAAAATCGCGTTCACTAAAAAAAATTCTCTCAATAATCATGTTTGCTTTTACTAATAAACATGATGTTTGTAATTTATTTTAGCAATTAGTAATGCAACAAACCTAGTATATTTGATTATTGATGTGTAATAATTAACTATTTCCTTGTAGTTCTAATTTATATCGCTGATAGTAATGGTATTTTACCTACAAACTAAAATTACGAATCCATTCTCTTGTCACCAATACAACTGGTATTCACTAATTGGCCAGTCAGAATATAATTATTTTAACAATTTTCCCATCTCTGTACCACATTATTGTAGAATTCTGTTAATATACATGTAAATATAATACTGCAACATAAAGCTGGAATTTATTACGAATACTCTAATTACAGATGTCAAATAAGCTGTACGATTCTGGGTTATAATCAAAGTAAGAGTATATTAAATTAAATTTCTCGAGTAAGACTGCATCGAACATCATAACTGTGAAGAATAATCTGACTACTCTTAAGAATATGCAAGCGTAAGATTCTTGAAGTACACTTATCGGATAATGAAATATGTAAATCAATTATATACCAGTTAAAACAGCCTAAAGATACATGTAATTTTATTTAATTTTTTCTAGTGATTTCAGTATCACAAAAAAAATTTTAATTTGATTTATTATAAGATTCATTTTTATGAAAATGTGCAAATAAAGTTCATGTATAAACTTTTATTATATATATATATCTAGTTCTCAATTTCTGTTAAAGCTAATTTATCTATAACAATTTTATATATTTATACTTGAATCTTGAACCAAGTCTCTCCCATTTTGTCATAATGTATTATGTAATCTTTGACTACTTTTGTAATAAAAGGTAACTTAATAATTGCCAATTATATTTTAACCTTATACTTGCTATATTTTAATGACTGGATTTTCCTTATTATTGTATTTAATTCTGTTATTATCTCAAAGGAACAAGCTCATTATCGACAGTAACGGCGAGTGAGTTAGCGAATCCTAAACGATTCGGATACTTGTAACAATGGTGCTACAATAGAAAAAATCTGGTGTGAAACACTCACACAACTTTCTCTTACTCCAGTTCTCCAAATTATAACAAACAAATTTTATAGTTTTTGCGCTAAATTTAAAGAAATTTGTCGAAAATTGAAAAAAAACTATTCAGTAAAAGCGCACTTCCGGTTTACTGATTTCCTTCAAACTCGGAATTTTGGCCATCTATTTATTTCTAATTAATTTCATTTGGATGATAGAGTTGTATAATCAAGTATGATACCACTTTAGAGGAAACTGTAACCCTACCCCCTCTCTAAAGTGCCCTTAAATGAATTTTCCCAGAGAAATGTTTTATATAAAAGTTGTAGATCTTTGAATGTTTAGTTTATATGTGTAGTTTCAAGAAAATCGTCGGGGCCATTTTTGAGAAAATCGCGAAAAAGTGAAAAAAATCATTTAGTAAAGTGTTAAAACAAAAGCACTTCCGGTTATCCGATTTTCCTCAAATTCGGAATTTCAACAACATATTTAATTCTAATTAACATTATTTAAATGTCCGAATTGTGTAATAAACTGAAATAGCACTTTAGATGTTAACCTAACCCCACCCTCCCCCAAAGTGCCCTTAAATGAATTTTCCCAGAGAAATGTTTCAAATAAAAGTTGTAGCCCCTTGTATATGTAGTTGACTTAAGAAGTTTAAAGAAAATCGTTGGAGCCATTTTTGCGAAAATCGCAAAAAAGTAAAAAAAACTAATTAGTAAAGTGGTACTTCCGGTTGAGGAATTTTAACAGATAACGCACCGTCAGATCCCATTATGATACCTAAACGGAATATCAAGTTTCAACTTTCTACGGTTTTTCATTTTTGAGCTATGCGGTTTACATACATACACACACACACACCACACACACAAACACACACACAGACCATTTGCTAAAAACCACTTTTTGGACTCAGGGAACCTCAAAATGGATATTTCCGGTGAAAACTCAATATCGAAAATTTGACACGATTACAATACTTCCTCTTACTAGGAGTAAGAGAAAGTAAAAATATGGAGCTACAATAATTAGTTGTGAATACTAGAACTATAAGGGCGAAGGGAATAGCTTAATATTTTTGTTGAAGACACCTTGAACCTAAGAAGAACCTCAAACACCTACTAAAATTCCAATTCTGCAGCTATGACCTGGAAAGGACCAAGGCTGTTCGCAGTGATGACATACGATACAAGCCAGACGTCAAGTCGCCTGTTCATTAAAATAAATTTGCGGCTTACGATTCTTGGTTGACTGCGGATCAGAGGTCTCTGTTTTCCCTCTAACATTCCAGGATGCAAACATTGCACTTTTGAATTTTTTTTATGCCGCGAATCACAACAGGATTCCGACTTGGTGGAAAAACATAATTTTAAACCTAAACATTCTTTCAAGATTTAACTGGAAGGTTACCACTGCCAACGTTTATCACGCGATCATAGGCTCAGATTTTATGAGTAGGTTATTTAAGGTTTTTCCCGTGCAATAGAACTTCTATTGTGGAGGTCCTCCACAACTTCTTTTCAGAGTAAGAGAAAGTATGAAAAATAAAAAATTATATAAACATATTTTAAGTTCAGAATAAGTACCGCTCTTCTTTTTGGAATTAAAATTATGAGTCGTAGAGATACCTTGTAGTTCTTGCTTTCTGTTAGTGTGCCTCTTTTTCTTGTTTACAACATTCAGCATACAAATAACTAGACGTGAACAACTCAAGAAGCCCATTTTCAAACCGCCAACCAACAGCCCCAGACAGCGCTCGTCCTTTACTTTATTCTGCTTTTAACATAAAAGGAACAACTTATTAATATATATAAACATACATACTTTGTTGGGCCGCCAAATGGAAACTGGCCAAAACATTAATATTGATTACATCATGTACATGTTTATTCACAAAGAGGCCTAGTTTTGTTATAGTTTACCGGTTTATCGAATATACCAGCACCATATATATATGCAAAATATTTACAGTTTTTGCTATAATGATTACAATAATGCTTTGTTATTATAAACTTTTATTTGGCCTATTTTTTCCCAATTTAATAAACTTTGATAATTACTTGCCGAAATCCTAGGAAAGGAGAAACTGCTCCTAATACGACTTTATTCTATCATGGATTCCCAAAAACCCATTCAGAATCATCAATTTGGTTTCTGTTCACACATTTCTGAGAATTGGCTTCTATAACCCAGCTGAGGATTAGCTTTGTAGTTGTCATAGCTTCATCCCGTGAGCAGTTCATTCTTGACAACGCTTAAGCATTCGATAATATATGCATGGCTTTCGGTTTGTTGAATTGTACTTAGGGGATTGCTTCCTGTTTACTACTAAAATCGCACTTACTGACAAGCTATTTGCAGATCAGTTAGGCTACCATCGTGGGCTACCAATATTTACTTTAATCGCGGGAGTTTCTCAGGGCAACATACTTGGACCCCTATTCTAATCCTTATATACAGTGTGTCCCATTTAAATAGGCTACTTTTGAAATAACTCTTAAACGAAGAAAAATATAAAAAAAAGTGAACGTAACGTTTGTTGAAGTATTTGCGCTCTAGTTTATGATGGTGTTAATGTTATTTGATTTTATTGCCGCCTTACACCTTAAATCGGTGATTGAAAATGGCGATTTTTTTTTTACCCCCACTTTTTACTACTGCATTGAAAACTTCTAAAAAAATGAAGAATAATACCATTAATTTCACTTCAATATTTCAAACCATTGCCGAGATATTCAATCATAAATATTAAATTTTCGTCGTTTTTTTCCTATTTCTTTGTTTCATAAACTAAAATTAAAAGCGGATTTTCTTATTAATTTCTAATAAATAAGAGAGTTCAAATGCTGAAAACCCTTAAAACCTATTTCAGAACCATAATGAACTTAATAATCAGGTTAAACATCATTAAAACAAAACAATATTCTAGTTTATTTACAAAAATCTATAAAAAAAAAATATTTCCTATTTATTCCTAAATATTTTCTAAATAGTTAGTTATCTGGAAGGCCAGTTTACCGGTCTCTTCACCCGAT